>JAKCPI010023091.1:0-15421 GCA_023213315.1 Euborellia annulipes | reverse complement strand
AGGAAGGATATAAATGCAGGCAGCCAAGAAATAAAAACGCTCTCGATTCCCTTTGAATGTCCACATTACTTGATTGTATCTTGACTATGAAAATAGCAAAAAATTTTAACAACAAAAAACTCATTTATCATCATATTGTTACATTAAATAGAATACGTAGTAGGACCTAACAACAACTATGTATACCAAAGGAGACTTAACTCTCTCCCACTAGAACAGTTCACTGAGGATGGGCGAATAAATTTTGCCCGAAACGTCTGGACATTCAAAGGGAATCGAGAGCGTTTTTATTTCTTGGCTGCCTGCATTTATATCCTTCCTCAATACATTTCCAGCCATTAAACATTATTATATTTTATCTAATTATATTTAAATATACTGTTCCATATTGACGGGGAGAGGAGGGGCAAACGACCACTAGCCCCCGGAAATCGAACCCGGGATCTCCAACAGCCCCTGTCTCCAACCTATCTGATGTGCTTTCAATTTGAATTACCAGACGTAAATTTCAATGTTTTTCTTTCATTATATCTTCGATAATAATTTTACTATTAATATTTTTGAAAGATGATATATTTTTCGATAATTCATTAAAAAAAATTGCTGCTAAAGAAAAGTGGTGGTTTAAATAAAAATGAAATTATAAATGGTCTCCATTTGGCAATTTCTTTTGAAAGAAAAAAAAAAAAAATTAATATTTAAATAGGAAAAAAAAAATCTCTACTTCGTGCTATAGGTTTGGACAAATTCTTTGTGAAAAAAAATTAAATAAATAAAAAATAAAAACTCATCAGGTATGAGATTTATATCAAGGTTAAAGTGCAGGTGTGGGAGCCCAAAGGGGGTCAGTCAGTCAGTCAGCATCGGCATTGGTTGGGAGTCCAAGCCACAGCTCAACGTCAATCAACCCTTCCAACCCCTCATACCCTTTTTGCCCCCTTTACAACACAAATCCAATCAGCTTCGGGGCATTTTCCGCACACACAAAACACATGTTTGCCAGCTTTTAGGCTTTAAATTCACCAGATAAAACAAATAAATGCTATCTCTGTTATCTATCACTCCATCTCTCTATATTATAGATTGGATTAAATTTATATCAAAAGGGATAATTTATAATTATATAATATAAATATGTCTAAACTCTCTGTATAAATTAAGTAATTTAGTGAACAAATTAATTTGGGTTAGAAAGCGCGTTGTATTTCAAATATTTACGTGGGAGAAGATAAATTATTAAGAGAAAATTAATTAAAATAAATGGCCTCTGGTGCCGATAAAGACATTTAGTAAATTTAAAAAAGAGGATATTTTTATATATTGAAATAGATAACATTTTATTTAGATTAATGATACAAAAAGGATGCAGCCAATAATAAAAGCATCTGTTTTAGTTAACACTCTTTATTTGGAACGTTTCGGCTATGATCAACAAAGCCATCTTCAGCCCTCCAAGAGTATATTTTATATTATTAACATATAAAACAGATGTAGTCAAATTAGTTATAATACACATGTACTGTATTATAACTAATTTGACTACATCTGTTTTATATGTTAATAATATAAAATATACTCTTGGAGGGCTGAAGATGGCTTTGTTGATCATAGCCGAAACGTTCCAAATAAAGAGTGTTAACTAAAACAGATGCTTTTTATTATTGGCTGCATCCTCTTTTTGTATCATTAATCCAATTATATAACAGCCACAATTCGTTATAAACATTTTATTTATATTATTATTTTTTTAAAATTTATTTTCGGCTGTTGGCTTCCGCCTTTCAGCACACTTTTTTTTTTAAACACTCACACTTTTTCCCCATTCACATTCACACACACATACACACAGTCTTTTCGGCTACTTAGTCATATAAGACTTTAAACGATAACCGTTATTATGAAAATATATCTATTGGAGTCAGGGGCGTAGCCAAGGGGGGGATGGGGGGAGTCTCCCCCCAGGTCGGATCGAGTTGGCAAATGTTGGCAAAATCAAGGACCAGTTGGCAAAATAAAGTTTATTTAACAGAAATTAATTTGTTTTAATTAAAAAAAAAAAAATTAAATTTTCTTTTTTTATATTTTCATCTATTAAAAAAAATTTTTTTTTTTAATTTTCAAATAAATAAATTTATTTTCTTTTTACTGAATATAAATTTATTATACAATGTAATACAAACACATAGAGAAAATCATTAGGATTATTTTAAAAGGGAAAAATAAAATATTTGAACAAATAAAAGAAAGCTCAGTCGTTCATTTGTAATTGGAAATGGAATAATTTTCTTTATTTACTATAATTGTAAAAAAAAGGAATTCCAATTAAACAATGTTTTTGATAGAAATATAAATTTTATACAGGTCAACAAAAAAGTTTTTTGAAATTTAGGGCTATTCCTGGCTATAAGGAAGCGCTAATTCCAAAAATGCCATCAATTTTGCGCCATCGGCTCTAGTTTTAGAGATATAGAGAAAATTAAATTTTAATAAATAATCTGATCAAGAGCGACTCTTTTTTTGAATTTTCTAGATTTTTTTAAAGTCGTTACCCCCTGCAGATAGTTGAAATACATAGAAATAGAAGTTTATACTGTAAAGTTTGAGCCCAATCGGAGGTGGCTTAGTGGTGCAAAACACGGCTAAAAGTTTAGAAAAATTGCTTTTTTTCATTTTTTTTTTTCAAGACCCTTTTTGTTCATAATTTCTTTAGAATGATTTTTAGAAAGTGAAAGAACTACAGAATATCGTAAATATATGTTTTTTTGCATTCAGTGATGGTAAAAGATTCTACCTATTAGGGATGTCCAAAGTTGAAAAAACTGAAAAAATACGATTTTTCTAAAATTTTAGCCGTGTTTTGCACCACTAAATCGCCTCCAATTGGGCTGAAACTTTATATTTCTATGTACAGTGGAACTTCGCTTAACGAGCATAATTCGTTCCAGAATCATACTCGTAAAGCGAAACACTCGTTATGCGAAACAATAACATTCTCCCCTTAGAGCTGTCTCCTCATGACATAGACTGATGTAACATGAGCACAATCCGGGACTTTCTCTCTCCTCTCCACTCGTTATGCGAAACGAAACTCGTTAAGCAAGTCATATTTTTACAATTTTTTTTGCTCGTTATGCAAATTGCTTGTTATGAAAGGGCACCGTAAGCGAGGTTCTAATGTATTTATTTTTAAAGGGTAAAGCCAGAAAATTCAAAATAAGAGTCGCTCTAGGGTCATTCCACGTCAGTTCAACCAGGCCATTTCACCCATAATCTCAGATTTTTATGAAACTTGGTATGTTTGTTCTATATATATATTTAAGTAACAGCACCAAATTTCAATTTTTTATCTCACTTAGTTTTCGAGTTATGGCACTTTAAAGTTTTGATTTTTTCAGCTTGGCTATGCCAAACAAAATGTGACATGGAAGAGAAAATAATTTCTCATTTGCTTATTTGACACCCAACCCAATCTTGATGAAATTTTTTGGTAGGTTCTTTAAACAATAAGGAATTAGAAAAAAAATATATCACGAATCTAAGTTAATCCTAAAATATAAAAAAAAAATTCATATTGTTGATTTTTTTTAGTTGTGAAAACGCAAACATGCTTTAGCGCTAAAGCCAATATCTCCAAAAGGGAATGAGATATTCAAGAAATTTTTTTTTTCTAAATAATCTGCATGAAATGGGCTTTAATTTAGTAAAATAAAAATTTTGTGTATTTTGTTCCCTCTATTTCTAAAATCCATTGCAAGTTTGAATATATAGTTTTACATGTTAAAAAGGTTTCAAGTCCAAAAATGAAAATATACATTTTAAAGAGCATCTAAAAAAATAATTGATTTATGAATTTTAATAAAAATCGTTGAAGCAAATTTTGAGAAAATTGGAAAAAACTGAAAAAGTACATCAGTAAAGTACTAGTACTTTTTGGCCGATTTTGTTCAAAAGCTTATTTTGAGTGTCCGGGAGCGTACCTAACTTAAATATAAAATTTCAACCTCCTAGCTCAATTCTTTCATGATTTCAAGTGAACACTGTGTGTGTGTCTGCTTAAAACTGAACACAGACGAAAATACAATCAATTCAATTGAAAGCATGAAAAGATTGAGCTAGGAGGTTGAAATTTTATATTTAAGTTAGGTACCCTCCCGGACACTCAAAATGAGCTTTTGAACAAAATCGGCCAAAAAGTACTAGTACTTTACTGATATACTTTTTCAGTTTTTTCCAATTTTCTCAAAATTTGCTTCAACGATTTTTATTAAAATTCATAAATCAATTATTTTTTAGATGCTCTTTAAAATGTATATTTTCATTTTGGACTTGAAACCTTTTTAACATGTAAAACTATATATTCAAACTTGCAATGGATTTTAGAAATAGAGGGAACAAAATACACAAAATTTTTATTTTACTAAATTAAAGCCCATTTCATGCAGATTATTTAGAAAAAAAAAATTTCTTGAATATCTCATTCCCTTTTGGAGATATTGGCTTTAGCGCTAAACCATGTTTGCGTTTTCACAACTAAAAAAAATCAACAATATGAATTTTTTTTATATTTTAGGATTAACTTAGATTCGTGATATATTTTTTTTCTAATTCCTTATTGTTTAAAGAACCTACCAAAAAAATTTCATCAAGATTGGGTGTCAAATAAGCAAATGAGAAATTATTTTCTCTTCCATGTCACATTTTGTTTGGCATAGCCAAGCTGAAAAAATCAAAACTTTAAAGTGCCATAACTCGAAAACTAAGTGAGATAAAAAATTGAAATTTGGTGCTGTTACTTAAATATATATATAGAACAAACATACCAAGTTTCATAAAAATCTGAGATTATGGGTGAAAATTTTTGATTTTTTTGGTTGATTTGACGTGGAATAACCCTCTAGAGCTTATTTTCTATTAAAATTTAATTTTCTCTAAATCTCTAAAACTAAATTTGATGGAGAAAAACTTATGGTATTTTTGGAATTAGGGTATCCTATATAAAAACCCAGGAATTGCTTAAAACACCCCGGTAAATTACACATTAGACCAGCGTTTCCCAACCTTTTGAAGTCCACGGCACCCCAAAGGTGCGTTGAGAATAATATTACCTACTAGCGGCACCCTTCTTTTTTTTTCCCTTATCAAAACGAAATTTTTTCCGCCCTTGCGTGAAAATCATTTGACCTTTTTTTTGGCAAAGCTTAATTTTTTCCGATCTACGGAAAATTTTGCCGCTTCCATTTTAATCATTTGACCTTTTTTTTAGCAAAACTTTATTATTTTTTTCTCTAAATATCTCACGGCACCCCTTAGGCATTCTCGCGGCACCCTTGGGTGCAGGGGCACACCGGTTGGGAACTACTGCATTAGAAGAGGGATTTAGTCTGTAAGAGTCCTGTACTACTCTACAAAATTTTTCATTGAGTATAATTATATGGGGAATTTCTCAATTGAAAAAAATCTTGCCTTATATTTCTATCAAAAATTTTGTTTAATCCTTTAGTTTTTTAATATTAAAATAGCAAAGTGAAGGGGGAGGGGACTTAACGTTCGAACATGTCATATAACTAAGGGGACTAAGGGGCGTCGGGTTTAGCCTCTAGTAAATTAATATATATAGGATGAAAAAGAATGTGAATTGTACAGTTGGCAAATTGATTAAATTTAGTTGGCATTTTTGGCCTTCTCCCCCCCCCTGAAAAATCTCTTCGCTACGCCCCTGATTGGAGTCCAGGCATACTTTGATAACCAAATCGGACCGCCTGGGATCCGAACCCTCGACCCTTGGTAGCACACATTTTTTATTTTCTCGTATAGATACTAAATTTCATCGATCTTGCTGCTTTGGTTTTTAAGCATTCGTGTTCACACGCACACATACACACATAAACACACAAACACAGACATAATTCCAAAAGAATATACAAAAAAGTTTTGGGGAAGATTTTTTTTTACAGCACTATTATAGAACTTTTTTTTTTACAAATTTTTTTTTTCAATATTTTTTTTTTTTTTTTTTACAATTTTTTGGTGTGGCAATGGTATCCAAATACAATTTTCTAAAAAAAAAACTGCATATAAAAATTTTCACCAAAATACAATATTTTAAAAAATTGGACAAAAACAAGACAATATTTAGCAAATTATAAAACAAAATTATACAAAAACAAAACAATATTTTTTAAATTAGACAAAAACAAAGCATTATATGAAAAATAAGTGTTTTTAAAATGTGTGTTTCGTTGGTGAAGGATGAGAAAGAGAACTATTGCATTTTTGTGATTGGGAAATTTCAGAAATTTTGCATACGAAGGGGAGTCTCGGGAGTTGGGTAAGATGTCTTTTAAAAACTTTATTCTTTGAACGTTGTATTTCGAATATTGAGCTATGATATAGAAAGGGTTGTTTATATTAAAATTATAATACACTATAAGAACTCAACTATGGCGCGTCCAAGTCAAATATGTTGTGGGTTTGAATTGTACTGGATTAAAGGCGAGGGTGGACTACCGAAAGGGGGTGGTTATAATAACAATAATCCGGAGAGAGTAATTAAAATTAGCTGACAAAAAATTTCCAAATGTGATTAAAAAGTTGCAGACAAAGAGAACAAGTTGAGAAAATGTCTTCAATAGCAATTGAGAGGTGCAAACGAATCAACTTGATTCAATGAAAAAGGAGATACAAACAAACCAAATTGACTGATAAATAAACTTAGTAAAGTATTCGATACGAATTACAAAACAGGCAACAAATTTACTTGAAACAAATGTTACTAGATGGGATTAGAAAAAAAGAAATTTTAGAATTTCAAAAAGTGATGCATTTATTGATCGCCATTTTTATTTTATTTTTTCATTTCCATTTGATTTTAATGAAATGAAAATTCTTAGCTTGATGTCAATTTGATTTCTTTTTAAGACTCCTCTCGACTAAACAAGCGCAATTTAATTGAAGTCCATTCAAGTTTTATCTGTGAACACCATCTGGAAATGAAAAAAATAAAAAACAAATAGAGAAAAAAAATCAGATTGTGAATATTTGGTATACTAATAGATGCAGGGAATTAAAAGGGAATTTTTAGGGATTTCCTTGTTTAATTATTACAACTAGGAATCCTCTCTTCATTTAGGACAGATTTTCATTATACACAAAAAAAAATTTAAACATTTAAAACTTGATTAACACTAAGCATAGAGATTAACTAGCTAAGCTATTTATATAAATTTTCATTAGTAGAATAGTTTTTTTTATAATTGTATTTTTCCGAATTCTCTAATTGAAATGAGTATTTTTTCCTATAATTATATATTGATTGTTATATTCGCTTCGCCTTCACTTATTAAAGAGGAGACTTTATTAATAAATATACAAGTGGTAAAGCCCTTTTCGGCACTTGCCAGGGACTTTGCTCCCTGGACCTCCTTGCTTGCCTTGATTTCATTCGTCACTGAAAATTTTCAAATTTCCCTCACTGACTTAAATTTTAAATTTCCCTCTCTCGCTCCATTTCCTGTAACTCTTGCCAATCAGCGAGAGAACATACACATACACACATGGACAGGAAGTCAGCCGCTAGCACTTTATATTATAGTATGATGATGACAGTGGCGTATTCAGGGGGGGGGGCCCAGGGGGCCGGGCCCCCCCCCCAAAGCCTTCTCCAAAACGAAAAAATACCTATTGTTTTCCCTAATGTTTTTTTTTTTTTTTTTTTTAATAATTATTTTATTAACTCTCCTAAATTCTAAAATCTAAAAAAAAACTTATAAATAATTGAAAAAATCTCTAATATTTACGAATTTTGTATTAAAATTATTTTTTATTTCAAGAAAAAAAAATTTTTTTTATTTGTTTTTTATTTATAATTATTATATTATCTAAAAAAAATTTCTCCACTTTAAGTTTCTTGGAAAAGAGGGAGGGGGGGTTCAAAAATTTTTGGGCCCCCCCAAGCAGAAATCCTGGCTACGCTACTGGATGATGATGATGATGATGATGATGATATGATGATTTCTTAGTGATTAAGGTTTCGTTTTTCAGACAACAGGGTCCAGTAATGGCTCATTCATACTTTTTTAAAAAGGGATGGGAAACCTGCTGTCTTCTAAGACAAGGCTGCCCGGAAGGAGGAGAATGTTCTGTCCTCTTTAGCATTCCGCTATGAAATGGTGGATATATATTATATATATATATATATTATATATATATATATATATATATATTATATATTATATATATATAAAACGTCGCTTAACGAGCATAATTCGTTCCAGAATCATACCCGTAAATCGGGTAAAACTCGTTAGGCGAAACAAATTTTCTTATATAAATTAACTAGCTGCGGCGCCCTCGGGGCATGGCGTAGAGGTTAGCGTGCTAACCTCGTATACCAAACGTCGCGGGTTCGGACCCCAGGCAGTCCGATGATTTTATTTAAGCCAATTGGATACCAAATGACTTAAATAAAAATGCCTGGACCCCTATATGTATATTTATCAATAACGGTTATCGTCTAAAGTCTTAAATGGCCTGAGTTGCCGAAAAGACTGTGTGAATGTGTGTGTGAGTGTGAGTGTGAATGAGAAAAAAGTGTGAATGTTTAAAAAAAAAAAAAAAAAAAAAAAACTAGCTGCGGTAGGGTTGCCGAAGGCAACCCTACCCCGCTAGGCCCTGGCGGGTGGCGTCTCGGGATATGACTAAGAGTTGTCCGGATAAATGTATTTTAATTAATTATGAGGAAGAGTTTTTTTTTTTGATGATTAGAGAGTTAGGGTGGGCTAGTCTATTAGAAAGGAGGGAATGGGCAAAATTGAGGGTAATGTTTAAGGCGTATCAAGGTATTAGGAGTTGGGAGGAGATAACAAGTAGATTTCGCGAACCAAATTATTATAGTAGGGTTGATCATAGGAGGAAAATTCAGAAGCCAAGATTCTTGAAGAATGTAGGATTGCATTCGTTGGTAGGATCTGGAATTGATTTGTGGAACGGTTTGTCTGTCACTACTTGGGATTATAGTCCTCTGCCCCCTATGATTAAATCTATAATAAATTTTGTCAAGTCCTAATGTGCTAGTTGTGTGAAATTTTTATTTAGTTCTTGATCGCAGAGAATAGTTGAGGTAGAGAGGTCATACCATCCTTGTTAAGGTTTTGACCAGGTTTTCCTTAACAGCTTAAGGCGAATGTCGGGATGGCTAATGCGGTGTTTACTCCTGGTCTCGTGGCTTGCGTGACTTTTTTGATATTGTTTTTTTTTTATTTCTTTCGATGGAAATGCATGAACAAGTTGATTGTTAATGGGCATGCATTTCTATTTATTTATTTATTTTCTTTTTTTTTTTCTTTTTTCCTTTTGTTTTGTTTTGTTTTGTTGTATTTGTTATTGTATTTAAATTTGTATTGTGTTTGTTGGACCTAGCCACCGAGGACTGGTGCCTCTAAGTGGGTCGTAATAAATTTATTTATTTATTTATTTATTTATTTTAAATATTTGATTAATATATTTTTCAATTATTTACACCCTAAGAAAGCGTCATTTTAAATTTTATTAAAAACGAATGAAAAATAAATTTCAGGGGGGGGCAGGGGGGTGATTGAACTTTCTGAGGTCTAAAATACCAATTTTCAATTAGTTACACCCTAAGAAAGCAACATTTTAAATTTTATTAAAATCGAATGAAAAATAAATTTCAGGGGGGCAGGGGGGTGATTGAACTTTCTGAGGTCTAAAATACCAATTTTTAATTAGTTACACCCTAAGAAAGCAACCTTTTAAATTTTATTAAAATCGAATGAAAAATAAAAAAAATAATAATTTTAGGGGGGGGGGCGCAGACCGGAAAAATCTTTTCAAATGTCGAATTGATAGAGGGAGGAAGAGTTTTTATTTTTCATTTTAAATTTTTTGATAAATATATTTTTCGTAAAGCGAGTTAGATCCTGTTTTCCAATGCTTTGCTATGGGGTAATTGATAACCCCCAAAAAGGGGGGGTTCCCTACCCCTAATTCGATATAATGATAGCCCAAACCCACCCCCGGAAAATTCCCTACCCATTAAAAAAAACTCCATGAAAATCGGTCCAGTAGTTTCGGAGTCTATGCGTTACAAACAGACAGACAGACAGACAGACAGACAGAGATTGTCTTTTATATTATTAAACTAGCTGCGGTAGGGTTGCCTTCGGCAACCCTACCCCGCTGGCCCTGGCGGGCGGCGTCTCGGGATATGACTAAGAGTTGTCCAGATAAATGTATTTTAATTAATTATGAAAAAGAGTTTTTATTTTTTATTTTAAATATTTGATTAATATATTTTTCAATTATTTACACCCTAAGGAAGCGTAATTTTAAATTTTATTAAAAACGAATGAAAAATAAATTTCAGGGGGGGGCAGGGGGGGTGATTGAACTTTCTGAGGTCTAAAATACCATTTTTCAATTATTCACACCCTAAGAAAGCGTCATTTTAAATTTTATTAAAATCGAATGAAAAATAAATTTTAGGGGGGGGTCAGGGGGGTGATTGAACTTTCTGATGTCTAAAATACCATTTTTCAATTATTTACACCCTAAGAAAGCAACATTTTAAATTTTATTAAAATCGAATAAAAAATAAATTTCAGGGGGGCAGGGGGGTGATTGAACTTTCTGATGTCTAAAATACCATTTTTCAATTATTTACACCCTAAGAAAGCAACATTTTAAATTTTATTAAAATCGAATGAAAAATAAATTTCAGGGGGGGGTCAGGGGGGTGATTGAACTTTCTGATGTCTAAAATACCATTTTTCAATTATTTACACCCTAAGAAAGCGTCATTTTAAATTTTATTAAAATCGAATGAAAAATAAATTTTAGGGGTGGTCAGGGGGGTGATTGAACTTTCTGATGTCTAAAATACCATTTTTCAATTATTTACACCCTAAGAAAGCGTCATTTTAAATTTTATTAAAATCGAATGAAAAATAAATTTCAGGGGGGGGTCAGGGGGTGATTGAACTTTCTAATGTCTAAAATACCATTTTTCAATTATTTACACCCTAAGAAAGCAACATTTTAAATTTTATTAAAATCGAATGAAAAATAAATTTCAGGGGGGGGTCAGGGGGTGATTGAACTTTCTGATGTCTAAAATACCATTTTTCAATTATTTACACCCTAAGAAAGCGTCATTTTAAATTTTATTAAAATCGAATGAAAAATAAATTTTAGGGGTGGTCAGGGGGGTGATTGAACTTTCTGATGTCTAAAATACCATTTTTCAATTATTTACACCCTAAGAAAGCAACATTTTAAATTTTATTAAAATCGAATGAAAAATAAATTTCAGGGAGGGTCAGGGGGGTGATTGAACTTTCTGACGTCTAAAATACCATTTTTCAATTATTTACACCCTAAGAAAGCGTCATTTTAAATTTTATTAAAATCGAATAAAAAATAAATTTTAGGGGGGTCAGGGGGGTGATTGAACTTTCTGATGTCTAAAATACCATTTTTCAATTATTTACACCCTAAGAAAGCGTCATTTTAAATTTTATTAAAATCGAATGAAAAATAAAAAAAATAAAATTTTAGGGGGGGGGTGGGGGCGCAGAGCGGAAAAATCTTTTCAAATGTCGAATTGTTAGGGGGAGGAAGAGTTTTTATTTTTCATTTTAAAGATTTGATAAATATATTTTTCATAAAGCGAGTTAGATCCTGTTTTCCAATGCTTTGCTATGGGGTAATTGATAACCCCCAAAAAGGGGGGTTCCCTACCCCTAATTCGATATAATGATAGCCTAAAACCACCCCCGGAAAATTCCCTACCCATTAAAAAAAACTCCATGAAAATCGGTCCAGTAGTTTCGGAGTCTATGCGTTACAAACAGACAGACAGACAGACAGACAGACAGACAGAGATTGTCTTTTATATAATAGTATAGAAGATGTAAAATATGATAATGCGTTCTATGTCGAAAAAATACTCACAAAATGTTATGCGAATTTCTACTGTTCTACTGTATATTAAATGGAACCGTATATTAAATGGAAATTCACCAAAGGACATTTCTTTCACAGAATATAATCCTTTAATTTAAAAAGTTTCAATTTAGCCTATTCCTTGCAATAGTAATTTTTCTTCATTAATAGGGTTTCAATTTATTACATATACAGTATATTTATTTATTAATATATCCATTTTCATCAGTTTTTCTCTATTCTAAGATTATTTTATTTTAAATAAAAACTTAGAAATAACAAGTTATTTTATTTTTAACTATCAAAAAAAATAAAAACTATGAATATTTGATTAGTCTTAAATTAGAGGGCATCTTATTTTCCATTATTTAAACTAAAATGATCAGTTCTTTGAAGAATCTCAATTTATTAAGCTCTCTCTTTCTATCTCCTATCTGTTTGGAATCTAGGAGGGTAATTGCTGGTGGTGCTCCTCCCATCTGCTAGAATTGAGTTAACGCCTCTACTTCCTCATCAGCTTTTCTCAGACCTCCTCCCTTAAGGTTCCTTTCTTTTTCGTTTTGTACCCCTCAGAGGAGACAGAGACAAATTTAAAAAGGGGAGGACATTGAAAGAAAAAGTATACTTAATGAAAACTCAGCTCAATATATACGATCCGATTTATACAATCTAATAAAATTGAAAGGATTTCTAATTAATTAAAAAAAATCTGGTGTGACTGGCGCACAGCACACAATTTTCTCTTACCTTCGGTAATCGAATGTTGTGTACTGTGCTTGTCACACCAGATTTTTTTGTGTCGACATATATTTAGTTCCCGACAGTACGGAACATTTGAATTCAAGATGTAAATTTTTTTTTTTTTTAACATTCACACTTTTTAATCATTCACTCTCACATTCACACACACACATTCACTCAGTCTTTTCGGCAACTTAGGCCCTATAAGACTTCGACGATAACCGTTATTTATGAATTTATCTATATTGGGGTCCAGGCATTCTTATTTAAGCCATTTGGTATCCAAATGGCTTAAATAAAATCACGGAAAACGTGAAGATCCATCAAAATCTCGACATCGAATTTTTGACATGAATTCAATACTTTCTTTCTATATATATATTACATATATACATAGGTAAGAGAAAGTAAAAAAAAATCTTGGAGATTATGAAAGAAAAACCGAACATTTTACGAGTATATATTTTATATGTAAAAAAATATTTTGTTTCTATAAGTATTTATAATATTTTGTCTCTTGAAGTTGGTCGAAATATTTCATACAAATTAATAATATAGCCTACTATTGATAATTAAAGTGTTTTTATATTCCACTGATTCTCTCTAACTCTCACCAATCACACCCAGAAAGAAAAGGAAAATCTCTGATCCGCCGCAATTTAATTTAAGAGATTTTGCCAATTTCGGAAGGTCAAAAGTTAGTCTCGTATTTTTCCTTTTTTTTCTTTTTTTCCGATTTTGTAAATATATCTATTGGAGGTCCAGGCATTCTTATTTAAGCCATTTGGTATTCAAATGGCTTAAATAAAATCATCGGACTGCCTGGGATCCGAACCCTCGACTCTTGGTATACAAGGCTGGCGCGCTACCAACTACGCCAATACTTATAATGAAAAACGTCTGATTCTGAACCTTATACCTAAACCCTAATGTATACGCCGCCGCACGCCCTAAAATTAAACCCTAAATTCTTAAATTAAAAAACAAATAAAAACATAAATAATCTTTAAATTTTGTAAAAAAATGTGTAAAATTTAACAAGAGAAAAAGAAAGATTCGACGATATTTAAAAACAAAACAAGCCTGTTTGATTGGCATTTATTTATCAAAGCAGTGTGTCTGTCAATCTCAAATTACATAAAACAAAAACATCAGGTGAAAATGTAATGTCACAAAAACAAAATCTGATCATTTTGTAAATTGTATTTTATCGCTTTAGTGTACATGATTAGTTTGACTAATTTGTTTTCCGGAAGGGTGGGTAACCTCATTTCGGAGATGGCTAAGTATAAAAAAATCTGGGATGTTCCGGAGTCGAGAAGCATATAAAGGCTTTTTATTTGGCTGAACCTGCCCTATCAAAATCTAAAAAAATCTGGTGTGACTCTCCCACAGCACACAACTTTCTCTTACCTTCGGTAATCGAAAGTTGTGTTCTGTGCTTGTCACACCAGATTTTTCGTGTCGACATATATAATTATATTTAGTTTCCACCGATATATTAGAATTCAAAATGTAAAATTTATAAGTATGAATATAAATATTTATATTTTGTTACCACGGCAACCATTTCTACTATCCTTCCTATGAAGTACAAGAGTAAAGTGATCTTGAGAATATTTCAATGGCAAAATGAGATTATACCATTTAAAGAGCATCTAAAAAATAATTGATTTTTGAATTTTAATCAAAATCGTTGGAGCGAATTTTGAGAAAATCGAAAAAACTGAAAAAGTACTAGTACTCATTGGTCGATTTTGATTAAAAGCTTATTTTCATGCCCTAGGGGGATGCCTAACTTAAATCTAAAATTTCAAACCTCCAAACTCAATACCTTCATGCTTTAAATTGAACCCAGACAGACAGACAGACAGACCTGTGGAGGACCCTCGCCTTTTCTTCATTTTTTTTTATCATTTAAAAAAACACTCAACTCACACACACACAGTCACACTTTTCGGCAACTTAGGACATTTAAGACTTTTACGATAACCTGCACCGAAGGCTTTTTCTTCATTATAAAAAGAAATTTTTTTTTTTTTAAACATTCACACTTTTTTTCTCATTTACACTCACACTTACACACACATTCACACAGTCTTTTCGGCAACTCAGGCCATTTAAGACTTTAAACGATATCCGTTATTGATAATATACACATATTAGGGGTCCAGGCATTCTTGTTTTTGTTTTTTGTTTTTGAAATTCCTATCGGGATCCCCGTTTATTTACCCGAGGTGCTTACGTGTACGGAGACACACACCTCAAACCCAACCGGCCGTAGCCATCTACCGGCACCCCGTGAAGTTACATCATTTCCTATCTCTAGCTCCTCCTCCTACTCTCGTCTCTAGCTGGTGAACTAATCCTTATTTCTGGTTCCAACCGGCTCCTTATATCCAACCTCTTCTATGCTATGGAGGATGTCCTGGTTTGAGGAGGGACTCCCTCAGCACCGGCGTGTAGCCTACTCCTTTCGAAGAATGCATCACTGAGAGGGAACCTTCTTTACGTCCCTTCCACAGGACGGGATGTCACAGCAACTCCCTCCCCTCGTAGAGTTGCCTGAGGGCTATTGTGGTAAGATCCTATATTCCAATCCAGGGCTTGCTTGAGGATTTGTTTACATTAAATAAATATTTTTATTTAATGAAAAATCCTGCATGCCAAGGATTTGAACAGGGATCTTCTTTGCAGAAGCTGACACCCTAGCTCACTA
>JAKCPI010023090.1:0-10196 GCA_023213315.1 Euborellia annulipes | reverse complement strand
ATAACTCACATTTAAATAGTGAGGGCTTCCAGTTATGGGAATGCACACGCCTCATATAAACCGGAACAGAAATAATCAGAATAATAAAAAAAAAAATATTATATATACACACACCAAAAAAACTTTAAATATTAAATATAGTAGTGGGTTAATTTTAAGATATGATATAAACCAATAAGCCAAGGGTGGCCAACTAATGTAAACAAAGATCGACCTTTATTACTTTCTCTTACCTCTATATATGTTAATATATATAGAGAGAAAATATTGGTTTCATGTTAAAAATTCGATGTCGAGATTTTGATGGATATACACGTTTTGAGGTCCCCTTAATCCAAGTAAATGGTTTTCGCAACATGGTCTGTCTGTCTGTGTGTGTAATATAAGCTTTTGTACAAAATCGGCCAAAGAGTACTAGTACTTTACTGATGTACCTTTTCAGTTTTTTGTGATTTTCTCAAAATTCGCTGCAACGATTTTGTTTAAAATTCATAAATGAACTATTTTTTTAGATGCTTTTCAAAAAGTATATCAGTGAGATTTTTCGTGGAAATCGTTTGAAGTACACTTTACTGATGTACCTTTTCAGTTTTTTGTGATTTTCTCAAAATTCGCTGCAACGATTTTGTTTAAAATTCATAAATGAACTATTTTTTAGATGCTTTTCAAAAAGTATATCAGTGAGATTTTTCGTGGAAATCGTTTGAAGTACACTTTACTGAAGTACTTTTTCAGTTTTTTGTGATTTTCTCAAAATTTGCTGCAACGATTTTATTTAAAATTCATAAATGAACTATTTTTTAGATGCTCTTCGAAAAGTATATCAGTGAAATTTTTCGTGGAATTTGTTTCAAGTACACTTTACTGATGTGGCAGCATGTGAAGCATTCGTAGCTCAGCACCATCTATGAATCATCACGTGGTCAATTTTGGAACTAAAGTACTAAGAGCAACTAAATATATCTCGGCACAAAAAATATTGTGTGGCCAGCACGGTGCACAACTTTCTCTTACCGAATGGTAAGAGAAAATTGTGTGCTCTGCGCCAGTCACACCATATTTTTTTTATTAAATAACCGTTGTTTCGAGTAAACTAGTTAATTTTATGCTTGATAATACGTGATTTATAATTTCTACGATTAATCAAAAGAAAGATGCTCTCATAAATTTTGCCTCACCTCACGTTTTAATATTTCCACGTGGACAATGTTTTTTTTTTGTTATTCAACAAATCGAGATTTTTATTTATTGTATTTACGGTTAATTAATTCGTTTTCAAGGTCTTAATCAGACAGCGTGAACTTGTCAGCCTACTTACTACAAATACTTACCCATTCTATCACTATTATCAGCTGGACTATATAATTTCAATATCAGTTAAAAAATTTAATTCTATGAAAGTAGTCGGAAATTCCTGTGAAATGTCTGTCTGTTTGTTTGTATGACTCATGATGTGAGCAAGTGAAAGAGAAAGTGCTCTCTCTCTCTCTCTTTTCACTCTCGCCGGCCTCGCCATTTCTCCACTGTCGTCACATTCACTTCTCTCGGCTCACGCCACGAGGATATATCGTATTATTATTAGATCCTTAGACGAGTACTTTTAACGGTATTTTCCAGAAGTACTTCATCTCCTTTCATCTTCCAAGTCTGCTTTCTCATCCACTCCACCCTGAATTCATTCAAATCCTCATTCAGATGCTTTTGACCTTTCAAATTAGATTAAGAACTTTCATATCAGAGACTGATTTATTTACATCTCATTCTTTTCAAATTTATTTTATCAGATTATTAAATAGAAATAAAAAAAATCTGGTGTGACTGGCGCACAGCACACAACTTTCTCTTACCTTCGGTAATCGAAAGTTGTGTACTGTGCTTGTCTCACCAGATTTTTTGTGTCGACATGTATTTAGTTTCCGACAGTAGGGTACATTCGATTTTCAAGATGTAAAATTTATAAGTATGGGAAAATATTTATATTTTGATACCATGGCAACCATTTCTCCTATCTTTTCTATGGAGAACAAGAGTAAAGTGGTCTTCAGAAGATTTCAATCACAAAATAAGAATATACATTTTAAAGAGAATCTAAAAAATAATTGATTTTTGAATTTAAAAAAAAATCGTTGGAGCAAATTTAGAGAAAATCGAAAAAAACTGAAAAAGTGCATCAGTAAAGTACTAGTACTTTTTGGTCGATTTTGTTCAAAAGCTTCGTGTCACGTCCCATAGGGGTGTCTAACTTAAATATAAAATTTCAACCTCCTAGCTCTTTCCGTTCTTGAGATATTATGTTCACAGACACACACACACACACACACACAGACAGACACACACACACAGAGACAGACCATGTCGCGAAAACCACTTTTTTGGATTCAGGGGACCTCAAAACGTGAAGGTCCATCAAAATCTCGACATCGAATTTTTGACATGAATCCAATACTTTCTCTCATATATATATTACATATATACATAGGTAAGAGAAAGTAAAAAAAAAAAAAAAACATCTGCTTCTATTCTTTTTCTTCTATCAAATGGATGGGATGTTTAATAAAATAACAGATTATTGGGTTACATTTTGTCTTAACTGAAAATACCCTTTGAAAAAAGAGGAAAAAATGTCGGATAAATTTTTCTATACATTTAACTTTTCGACATTCAATTGGATTGGCTACCAATTGAATTAAGAAGAAACGGGGTCTAAATGGCCCAAGTTGGCGAAAAAGACCTTGATAAAATAAACTTTTTCGTGCATACCCCCTTAACCCTATAGCACATGATCTGTAAGACGTCGTCACGTCAAAATAACTTCGACTATTTTAGCAGGCTCTGAAATTTTTTTTGTAGTGTTGGACTTTCCTCAAATGAATACATTTTAAAGAATATAAAATAATTCTAACACTGTTTTAATATTTATTTTCATAGTATATTTTCTCTCTCTATTATATTTTTACTTTCTCGTACCCTATATACCGGTATGTAATATATAGTGAGAAAGTATTGCGATCATGTCAAAAATTTGATGTCAAGATTTTGATGGAAATACATGTTTTGAGGTCCCCTCAGTCCAAAATAGTGGGTCTCACAAATTGGTCTGTCTGTCTGTCCTCAAATAAAAAAAAAGTCTCAGGGTGGTCCCGAAATCTATTAGTAATAATCAACTAGAATTACTTTGTTTTTTAAATGTGTCTGAAAATATTAATTTAACTAGCCGCACGGCATGACGAATAATAAAGGGAGACCCCAGACAAGTCTGCGTTGACGCTTCCGTTTTATACTTACATCCTGCAACCAAATACAAACTAATTTCTTCCTTCAAAGGATTTTACATCAAAAATTATAAATTTTATACTAATTTGAATTAAATTATTATTTTGAATTTCCTCTCAGAATCCCCATTTATTTGCCCAAGTGCAGTACACACACCTCAAACCCAGCCGGTCTTAGACCGTAGTCATCTACTGGCACCCAGTGAAGTTATTTGAATTCCTATCCCTATCTCTTTCTTCTGCTTTCATTTCTAGCTAATGAGCCAATCCTATTTCTAAGTTCCAACTTTAACTTAGGTAAGAGAAAGTTGTGTTCTGTGCTTATCACACCAGATTTTTTGTGTCGACATATATTTAGTTTCGGCCAACATATTAAAATTCAAGAGAGAAATTTATATGGGAAAATATTTATATTTTGTTACGATGGCAACCATTTCTCCTTTCTTTCCTATGAAATACAAGAGTAAAGTGGTCTTCAGAGGATTTCAATGGAAAAATGAAAATATACATTTTAAAGAGCATATAAAAAATAATTGATTTTTGAATTTTAATCAAAATCGTTGGAGTGAATTTTGAGAAAATCAAGAAAAAACTCAAAAAGTGCATTAGTAAAGTACTAGTACTTTTTAGTCGATTTTGTTTAAAAACTTATTTAGGGTGGGTGCCTAACTTAAATATAAAATTTCAAGCTCGTAGCTCTTATCGTTGTTGCGATATTTTGTTCACAAACACACACACACACGCACAAACAGCCAGACACACCATGTTTGCGAAAACCACTTTTTTGGATTCAGGGGACCTCAAAACGTCATCAAAATTTTGACATCGAATTTTTCACATGAATCCAATACTTTCTCACTATATATAATTATATAAGGTAATAGGTAATAGAAAGTAAAAAATCTGGTGTGACTGGCGCACAGCACACAACTTTCTCTTACCCTTCGGTAAGAGAAAGTTGTGCACCGTGCTGGTCACACCAGATTTTTTGTGTCGAGATATATTTAGTTTCCGATAGCACCTTAGTTTCAAACTTGCATTTTAAATGTTGACTGCTTGAAATAAACTATGGTTATTTTTCAAAATTTTAATCTCATATTTGGACATTTTATACACAATATAGAATCGTAAATAAATACAAAATTTCATAAGAATTGGAAAAAAAAATTTTAAATGCCTAAAAAGTTCCAAAGGGGACCCCCTTTTGAATCGAAATTAACATACAAATTCCTATAGGAAATTAACATTAGGCCTATGAGAGAAGGCGGAGAGACAGGCGATAATGTTTGCAAGTGAGAGAGAGAGAGATATATGTTTTCTCCTAAGCAATTAAAGACACAAATAAAATAAAAATAAATGGGAATTTAAATAATAATTGATTTTTAATCTAATAAAAAGAAAAAGATTTAGGCCGGTATTCATAATCGAGACTTATTGAACAAGTCAGACTAAAGTAATTGCTTAAGTTCACTTTCGATTCATAGTCACAAACAAGCAATCCTTTGAGTCAGTGCAAACGAGCAGCACCTGGCGGAGACTTGACAAAGTAAAGACTTGTTACCTAGGTCACTAACCCTTACTTATTCGAAGTTTTCGTTATTCAGAGTTATTTCTTAAGCCAAGACTAGTTTCAAATAAGTTCGTTCGATTTCATAGTTATTTTTCATGCGGACTAGATAGCAAACAAGTCAGAATTTAACAAGTCAAGTCGAGAGGTGACTTGAGTCTTTGTTTTTGACAGCAGTTGTCAGATTTTAATTTTCAAATTATCATAAAAGTAAAAAATTAAGGTAAGAATTAATTATTAAATTAAATTATTATTAAATAACATTATTATTTATTCAAATTTCCACTTGGAATATAATAATTAATAAAAATATATTTTTTTGCAGTTCTATTTTGGAAATTATAGTTTATAAAAAAAGAAGAGCATTATTATATTATTATAAAAGGTAAATGAATACTTTGTTTTAAATAACTATTAATTATTTAAATTTACATTTGGAATATAATCTTTAATAATAACTAAAATATTTATTTTAGATGGACTTGCACACACAATTATGATTTAAATTTATATTGTGGAAGTGTTTTTTATGATGAACTAAAGTGTTGATAGTTAATAAAATAAAACACGGTAGTTTTTTGGTTGCAGGTCAATTTTCGACTGAACATTCAGTTCAGATGGTTATAAATCATAATCTTCAGGCTTGGAAATCACAATCAAGTTATATTTACTATAATAAATGAATGCTTTCATTTCTTTATAATATAAAAATACATTTTAGTTTTATGATTAACAAAATTTTAAATAAATTAAATTTTCATTGTACATGTAATATTTGTTATTTACCTAAAGAAACCAAAAATCCTTTGTAAAGATATTTAAGAACAATTCTTAGCTTATTTTTTCCAAATGATGTGTCTATATATTTTTTTTATTAATAAATATATATTTCTATGTATATTAAGGCCTTATTATAGTTTTTAACCTAAAAAGGTTTTTAATTCAGCTGTCCTTGTTTATTTTTTTTTTTTTTTTAATTTTTATATTTTTGTAAAAAAATTAATTATTTTTTTTTTAATTTTTATATTTTTGTAAAAAAATTAATTATTTTTAATTAAATGTTTTAATTTATAGTATTTATTTAAATTAATTTCAATTTTTATTATGTTGCCTACTTCACAAAACGTCAAATTATTTTTTCACAATAATATAATATTTCTGTAATATTTTATTCTTTGAAATTTTTGACTCGCCATATTAGCCGAAGGTTGCCGATTGTATCCGATCGGAGCCGAGAATAGCCGAAGTCGTTGACTTGACGAAGCAATTGGTTTGGCAAACAAGCAATGTTTATTGGAACTCTGACTTCAAAAGTCTTGCTTGAATAATGTTTATGAAATCATAAGCGAACTAGATCGACTTGTTCAAAAAAGTCTTACTTCATGGAGTCAGACTTAAGCACGAAAACAAGTTTCAATTATGAATACGGCCCTTAAATTCCGTTACCATGGCAACCAGTTCTATCTTTCCTATGAAGAACAAGAGTAAAGTGGTCTTCAGAAGATTTCAACGGCAAAATGAGAATATACATTTTAAAGAGCATCTAAAAAATAGTTCATTTATGAATTTTAAAAAAAATCCTTGGAGGGAATTTTGAGAAAATCGAAAAAACTGAAAAAGTACATCAGTAAAGTACTAGTACTTTTTGGCCGATTTTGTTCAAAAGCTTATTTTGAGATTCTTCAAAGGTACTTAAGTTAAATATAAAATTTCAACCCGGTAGCTCAACTCCTTCATGCTAAAAATCTGTCCACACATACAGACACACACACACACATACATACATACATACACACACACAGACCAATTTGCGGGACCCACTTTTTTGGACTCAGGGGACCTCAAAACATGTATATCCATCAAAATCTCGACATCGAATTTTTGAAATGATCGCAATACTTTCTCTCTCTATATATTTCATATATAGGGTATGAGAAAGTAAAATACGGGTAATATATCATTTGATGTTTTTATTATCACGGAAATCTCAATGTAACTAACAAATTACCTTTATTAGAGAAAATTTGCCAATGACCTGAAATAATTTCTAATAAATAAAACGGGAAGAGGGCGTTATTTTGAAATTTTTACTTACTTTACATATATTTAAATTTTTGTTATTGATGTCCCGTTTTTCCCCATAATTATCGTTCGTTAAGTGAATTTATAGGTGGCCATATTGGTTTGGAGGTCACCCATCCATTATTGGCCTTGATTTAGTGAAGTCTGATTTTTTTTTTTTTACACAACTTTTTATATCCTTTGTAATTTATATCTTATATTGTAGAAAAAAATTTAATGTCTGATAATTAACATTATTTATTTAAACATAAACATATAATAAATTCCTATAAACCTAATTTTTTATATTTCCATTCTAAGATGCTTTCTTAAAAGCCTCTTAAGGAAAATATCTCAGTAAGTTGTTGCTTGAAATAAAAATGAAATTTTTCGTCAAACCCTTCGTGGTCCTTATGCATTCATCTTTACATCTTTTTGATTATTTGTTTTTCTTCCAATATGGAAATCAAATACAAACAACCTAAAATTACTTTAATTCATTCATTTGATATTCAAACTAAAAAAAAAAAAATTTGCACACACCTTTCACTTGATTAAAATTTGTACTAAAACAAATAAATTCCTTTTTTGTTTATGTATTATATATTCCATTTTTTACATTTTTAAATTTCAAATGTTTATTTTGATATTTGATTTGACTTCCGTAATAAAATAAATTAAGGAAAAAAAGTGAGTGGTCAAGGAATTTACCTCTCACTAAGAAGGTTCCTCGTTTGATTGAAATTGTTCATTCGTTATCAATAAATGATAAGAAAAGACAGAAGGAACTCTTGATGACTTGCACATTGGACAATTAATGCCGTTTGTTTATGGAAATTTCATTCAATTTCATTAAATTAAAGAACGGAAATCCCCCATCGATTCCACAAAAGTAAAATTAAATTTTAGGTAGTGGGGGATATCCCGAATTCTTAGAAAGAATTGCCATTCCTTTTAAATCAAGGTTTAACTCTTTATTAATAAAAAAAATATCTCTGTATCCGCATTCATGAATAAAATTTTTTATAATCAGGAAAAAAATAAAAAATAAGAAAAATGCAAACTTTGTGTGTGTGTGTCTGTGAACAAAACATCTCAAGAACGAGAAAAGCTAGGAAGTTAAAATTTTATATTTAAGTTAAGCCCCCCCCCCTCCCCCATGGGACAGAACACGAAGCTTTTGAACAAAATCGGCCCAAAAGTACTAGAACTTTACTGATGTACTTTTTCACTTTTTTTTTCGATTTTCTCAAAATTCGCTCCAACGATTTTGTTTAAAATTCATAAATCAATTATTTTTTAGAATCTCTTTCAAATGTACAGTATATAGACTCATTTTGACATTGAAATCTTCTGAAGTACTTCATAGACTGCCTGGCAAGTAGAAAGAACAACAGCCACCAAGATCAATGTTGTTAAGCAACGCCAAGTGGTGCTGAAAATCGGAAAAACCCCGAAAAACAAGACCATTGAACGCCCGCCGGGACCATCGATACCGTAGAATATAAATAATAAATAAATTTATAAGTCAAATGGCCTCTGCAGCCGAAATGATTTAAAAAAAAAAATTCTTGATATCTAATATATCGGCGGAAGCTAAATATATGTCGACACAAAAAATCTGGTGTGGCCATCAGAGAACACAACTTTCAATTACCGAAAGGAAGAGATAGTTGGGTGCTCTTCGACCAGTCACACCAGATTTTTTTAATGTGATTACTTAAATACTTTCAAGTTAAATTATTTTTTAAACGATTAATCGGTCAAGATATGTCAAATTATAAAATATTTTTTGCGATTATAGTATATGGATCCATCCATATTACAAACCACTTTTTTTTAATTAATAATAAATAACGAATTCCCTCTAATTTAAAATAAATAAAACGAAATCTGTATGTCATGGATAAATAATAAATATAATAATCGCATTTTGTCAAGCATTCTTATTGAATGCTAGGCTTAATATCGATATTCACTTTCACATATCAAGACGAAGACGGTTTGTTGAGTTGAGTCATACTTTCACAAGAAGAAAACATTCAAACATTGGGATATTAATATAAACAAATTTATTTACCAACTGTGTTCTTAAGAGGATGATAATAAATCTTTTTATATTAGTATTAATTCTCAAGGTGATGTATTATCATCATCGAGATGTTGAATCTTTCTCATATGCAGTTAAATGAAAATTATTATATATCTAAAACTCATTTATTAAATGACCCTTTTATATTTATTTCTGCTATGCTGATTGCGACATACTACATCAGCTGGTAAACTTCGTTAGTAGTTATTACTAACAAACTGACTGACTTCTTACATTAAAAAATGTCTATAGTACAAACCATATTTGGATTTGGATTTTATGAGGTATTATTGCTTCTTCTCGGCCACCCGACCCACACCTTCTTGCAGATCTCGGGTTACCTAGTCCGAGGTATTGCTCCTTCTCAGCCCACCGGGCAGTTCCTCGGTTACCCAATCAGGGTAATCCTCACTAACTTAGGCCATCTAAAATTGGGCCCTTTGTGTCAGTAGGATGAAATTTTGAGATTTTCTTCCACATTTCTACCCTAAGAAGAGACTTTGGCAATGTTTGAATTATTTGCGGCAAGCTGGATTCAAACCCGAGTCGTCTTGAAACTTCAGACTCTGAAATCCAACCGGCTTAGCCATTTGCCTCCTCAGTAAAATCCATATACTAATAACTCAGATCCTAGGGACTATCTAACCCTCCTCGTATTAATTCCCTTGAATAGGTATTCATTTGGTCCCCACCTGAGAGTAAGAAATCTATTTGACAAGCACCGTTAGTTTATTCACATCTTTCATCCTTTATATTTGTCTATTTCAAATTTTTTTTTTTTTTTTTTTTTGAATAAAAAACGTTCACACTTTTTTCTCATTCACACTCACACTCACACACACATTCACACTGTCTTTTCGGCAGCTCAGGCCATATAAGACATTTACGATAACCGTTATTTATGAATTTATATATATTAGGGTCCAGGCATTTTTATTTAAGCCATCTGGTATCCAGATGGCTTAAATAAAATCATCGGACTGCCTGGGGTCCGAACCCGCGACGTTTGGTATATGAGGTTAGCACGCTAACCTCTACACCACGCCCCGTGGGCATTTCAATTTTTTATTTCTAACAAGAGCTCTCTCACTACCCCCTAACATATCATACATCCCTTTCTTCCAAACATTACTAACGTGGTATTCGAGACATCCAACCATAATGACATAGGCCTATTGTTGGCTTCAAGCTACAAGGACTTGCT
>JAKCPI010023089.1:0-86348 GCA_023213315.1 Euborellia annulipes | reverse complement strand
AATTTTTAAATTGATATAATATAATTTTTAAAATAACTTAAAATGATTCAATTGCTAAATAAATATTGTTCTCAGTTTTTAACATGCGTCTATTGATTTCCTATTATCAATCCTCATTTTCCAATTATTAAGTTAAGATTAAAAACGCGATTTTAATACCCTTAATTGAATAATTTTCTGAAAATTTTCAGTTAAAACGCCTACGATCCGAAAAAAAAAGTTTCACTTGCATCGTGGTTTCATAAAACCACACAATGATTTTTTTTCACAGACACACACACCACACACACAGACTAACTGACATTTTGCGTTCCCCACTTTTTTTGGACTTAGTGAATCTCAAAATTATCAAAATCTCTACATCGAATTTTTGACATGAGACCAATACTTTCTAAATATTAACATACATAGGTAAGAGAAAGTAAAATGGAAAAATTCATAATAGTATTAAATAGCATTTTTTATTTGGAATTTATTTTTAATCAAGAAACATATTAATAAAAA
Source organism: Euborellia annulipes (assembly GCA_023213315.1). Classification (NCBI taxonomy): domain Eukaryota; kingdom Metazoa; phylum Arthropoda; class Insecta; order Dermaptera; family Anisolabididae; genus Euborellia; species Euborellia annulipes. Next base: position 85,844 of record JAKCPI010023089.1, on the reverse strand, counting down.
TTTATTTATTTTCCACTCTCAGTAAAATTTTATGCCCTGGTTTACAACCTACCCCACACAATAAAACGCGTTTTTTTCTCAAAAGAAAAATATTTAAATTAATTAATTATCATTGCAACTATGTCAGCTATTTAATACATCTATTTTATTATGATTTCAATATCACGAGTTCAAAAGAATTCATTAAAAAGATATTTAAGACTTTTTTTTTTAATATAAATTTTATTAATTTTTCAAACGGTCCTTTGACGTGAGATGATCAGCTCATCGTAACTCATGCCTTTGTTCCCTCCATTTATTAAAAAATTCCACAAAACTAAAAGATTCCATTTATCTATTTATTATTAGCTTATTTCAAGTTAAAATTTGTTACTTTTATTTATAATAATTTTATTTGGTTTTGTATTTGTTGCTTGCTTACTAAAATGGAAGTAAGCAAAGTCATATGATTGTTTTGCATTCTTATTACATCTCCATTTTATGTATTTGAAAGGGTCTTTTGAATATTATTGATCTGAATGATACTCTACAAATTGTTTATTAAAAAAATAAACAAATTGAGGAATTTAATATATCTCCTAAAGTATTCTTTGAATACAACAAAATATTAGTCAAGTTGACTACCTACAAAGTGCTTTATTCTAAATTATTCATTATAGTCTAATATAGTTTTACTTTAAACTTAAAATTAGTTTGTATTCATTCAAAAAGTTATATACCGTGCAGAGAAAAGATATTGGACAAGCTCGCGTCTGCCTGGCTTTTGAGCCTTACGCATAGGCAACCATTTACAACAGTCTGTATAGTTAGTTGCTTCCAAATGGACATGTCCCCTGCAGGGTTCTCTTAACAACAACTCAATATACAGACTTTTGTAAATGGTTGCCTGTGCGTGGGGCTCAAAAGCCAGGTGGACGCCATCTTGTCCAATATCTTTTCTCTGCACGGTATCTTAGATTTAAACTTCTTCATATGATGATAATTCGTGTCTTCTTTTTTTTTCACTTTGAAAGAAATATATTAAACATTTTTTTAGATATTTAACATTTCAATAAAAAGAAAAGGGGGAAATGTAGCCGATTGAAAATAAAAGTTTAGAGATACTTTTTTAAACTCAAAACAATTGGCGGTTTTTTTTTTTTTACTCAATCCACCCTCTTTGATTCAAGTATCGAAATTAAATAAGAGAAAAAATTAATTAAATAAAAATGTGGGGTTTGATTATCGATGAACAAAGTTAGGGGGAGGAATCGAGACCACCCTTTTAACAAATTTATTCTCTTTGAAAAATAACTTTAAATGAGTAGCTTATATTTAATTGCTTAAAGATTTTTTTTTTCCTTTAATATTGTGATTGAGAGAAAAAAAGGGAATGCGAAGGTTAGAATAAACGGAGAAGACCAGCCTAAGCTCGGATAATTTGTACTTGGTAAAGAGGTAAATGAATTTAACAAGACATGTGAGTGTTCTTTATTGATGAGGCCAAACATCCCATGGCCCCCCGGGAATCGAACCCAGGATCTCCGCCTTTCCGGGGCATAGGCGTGCTATCCATTGCACCAGGTCCACCACAAAGTCCGAATCGAGGTATTTTGAATACTATTATCTTTTTCAAATAATAGATCTCGAAAAATATTTAGAGGTAAATGAATTTTTTTTCTGAATTTTGAATTTTAAAATTTGTTTCTTGAAGATAGGGATAATTAAAATGTATTGTAATATATAGTGAGAAAGTACGTGTATTAGGATCATTTCAAAAATACGATGTCGAGATTTTGATGGAAATACATGTTTTGAGGTCCCCTGAGTCCAAAAAGTGGTTTTCGTAACATGATCTGTCTATGAACAAAATATCTCAAGATCGAAAGAGCTAGGAGGTTGAAATTGGATTTTCAAGTTAGCTATCCTCTGAGACGTAACCATGGGCGTACTGGGTACCAGTTCAAAACATAATGGGGGGGGGGGGCAACTTTGGCAATATCATTTTATTATTTTATTAAATTCCATAATCTAGCTGGAGATAGAGATTGGTTTTATCTTGTCACAGATGGCAGAACTTTTCAGTTTTTTATTTATATTTTTTTGATTTTTATTTCTATTTCAAGTCAGGAAGGGGTGGGGGCACATGCCCCTCTGGATACGCCCATGGAATTAACACGAATCTATTAAACAAAATCGCCAAAGTCTACTAGTACTTTGCAGATGTACTTCATTCATAAATCAGCTATTTTTTAGATGCTCTTTAAAAAGTATATCAGTAAAATTTTTCGTGAAACTTGTTTGGAGTACACTTTACTCTAATGGAAGTATTCGTAGCTCAGCACCATCTATGAAACGCAAGTGGTCAAGTTTAGAACTAAGGTGCTATTGCTATTGGATCTCGACACAAAAAAATTCGGTCCACATTTTTTAAATTGTGTTCTCTTTAACAGGTATCGACAAAAAAACGCTCAAGGAGCGGTGGGTAATTATTTATTTCGAAAAAGATTTGTAACTATTGTTCTAGAGCAGCTCCAAGGGCCGACTTGAAAATATTCCAATATTAAACAGATAGACCAATGTTTTTACTTAAAAGGCTTTAGAAAAATCCTGATACACTGTATATTAAAGGAGACGGGAACGAAAAATGTCTTGGAAATAATACTGGGTCATTGATAGTTGGAGCCATGAGAAGAATTTTCAATTTCCATTAGGGCCGATTGCTTTGGTTCTAGTGAACTAACAAAGTTATACGACAGATAGCAAATCGTCGATATAATAAACAAGAACACGCTTCGAGTTAAAAAAAAAATGAATTTTTTCATACATAATTAGCTATCTGAGGTTTAAAGTAAGTTTAGTGAAATTAGCAACTTAATAAAGACATCATTTATAAAAATTATTAAAAATAAATATTAAAAATTAAAATAATTAATTAAAACTAATTAATTTTTATTTTAATTTAAAAATTTTTCCATTTTGAAAGGGTTTTTTAAATATTATTAATCTGACTGCTAATCTCCAATAATCGTTTAATTAAAAAATCTGGTGTGACTGGTCGCACAGCACACAACTTTCTCTTACCAGAGGTTGTGTTCTGGGCTTGTCACGCCAGATTTTTTATAACGATATATACCGTGCAGAGAAAAGATATTGGATAAGCTGGCGTCCACCTGGCTTTTGAGCCCCACGCACAGGCAACCATTTACAAAAGTCTGTATATTGAGTTGTTGTTAAGAGAACCCTGCAGGGGACATGTCCATTTGGAAGCAACTAACTATACAGACTGTTGTAAATGGTTGCCCATGCGTAAGGCTCAAAAGCCAGGCAGACGCGAGCTTGTCCAATATCTTTTCTTTGCACGGTATATATATCTTAAAAAAAAATTTTTTTAAAGAATTTTAAAGACACTTTTTAATAAAAATATTTTAGACTCACTTTTTTCTTATTTATATAATTTTTCATGTCCACCAAAAATCAATATGTCTATTTTGTTTATTTTTCTTTTAATTCAACAGTAAATTTTTATATGAATTCGTATTTTAAAATAGTACTTCAAAGGAATCTGATTTTAACTGAGCTATATAAATTAGTTATCTCAAATATGTAGTTCAAAGGAGATTTATATTAATTACTAATGAATAGCTAACATAACGTTAGTATAATTCTAAATATTGGTGTTCGACGAGATATATTATTATTAATATTAATAATAATTTAGTTATCAAAGGTGTGATCTTTCAAAAAATAAATAGGCCTATGCATGTTGTGATTTGAGTTTCTGAATGTCACGTAAATTTAGGAGAGCGGGATGGTGGGGGAAGAGCAGCAAATTTATTATCGAGTAGGCGATTAGATACAGGGATGAGTATACCCTTAAAGCTTCTAACCTATAATCGTGAGTTTAAATCAACTTGATGTCAAAAGTAAAGTCCTTTATTGGTGGGGGAAAGATTATTCTTTACATTACATACATTTTGGGGCTTCCTAAACTTTTTGAAGTCACGGCCCCCTTGGAATCCTAGTCAATACCTCACGGCCCCCTATTTTTTTTTTTCTTTTTAATTCAGATAGGTTAAAAAACAATTTGTAATTTTTTGTTTAATATCCTATTCGCAAACACTTACTAGTCAATGCATGTATTTACTAATGTCAGCAGTAAAAGAGTGAAAAAAAAAATAATTATGTTTTGATTAATGAGTGTGTTGTTACATTTGGGACTCGTCGCGGCCCCCCCTGCTGCTAATCCATGGGCCGCGGCCCACTACTTTAAGAAGCTGTTTTAGAGAAAGGGATTCCCCATGGGGTCAAAGAGGACTCTTTGGGGTCGATGGAAGTTTAACACTCTGCGGGCGGACAAAGCTCTATCCGTTGAGGACGGCTGGGGTATATAAAGACCCCAACGTCGGTAATGTTTATCGGGGAGTCCGGGAGTTGAATTCAATATTTATGTTCGGTTCATTATCATCTATAGATTCACTGGAATCATGAGATTCCGATTTAAAATCTTCAAAAGACCCAATATCTCCTCATTACTCAATTTATTTCGAATTGCCATCATAGAATATGTTATCCAATGAAATAATCACTTGGCCTAAGCCAACACACACCGATGAATGAATTATTCTAAGATGTAGCTTGTTCAAGCTTGGTATGAGCTGACTGAAAAATAAATAAATAAAAAGAATATATAAATAAATAAAATGTAATAATATGTAATAAAATATTTATTTTAAATAATTAAAATAAGTAAAATATAAGATGGGGTATAATTTAACCCCAGCCGTCTTTTTCGGTAATATTGTTTATTTTAGCCAAATGGAAAGAAAATAAAATCAAACAATACAGTAATTTATAGTAGTCTTTAAAATAGGAAAAGTCATCAAATTTCAGATACCCTAATATAATAGTTAAAATTTTAAGCGTGTTTGTAAAGTGGATTGGGGTCGATATGACCCCACCGCCCCAAGTGTTAAAAAGGATCTCTAGTATTACAAGGATTTATTGGAGGCTAAAAATAATTAATAGATAAAAATATGTTATTTTTTTATTAGTAAATATAAATAGGGAGGTGCGATATTTGTAAAATTCAAAATGAAATTAGCATGAAAATAACAAAAGAAAAATCTAATAAAGAATTTTTTTACTTTCTCTTATCTATATATATAGAAAGAAAGTATTGGATTTATGTCAAGATTTTGATGTAAATACATATTTTAAAGTTCCCTGACTGAGTCGAAAAAAGTTCACGCAAAATGAACTGTCTGTCAACAAAATATCTAAAGAACCAAAAGAGCTACGAGGTTTAAATTTTATATTTAAGTTAGGCACCACCCTGAGACGTGAAAATATGCTTTTGAACAAAATCGCCCAAAAAGTACTAGTACTTTACTGATGTACTTTTTCAATTTTTTCCTGATTTTCTCAAAATTCATAAATCAATTATTTTTTAGATGCTCTCAAAATTGTTTGAAGTCCACTTTACACTTGTACTTCATACGAAAGATTAGGAGATTGGTGGCATAGTAACAAAATATTAATGTTTATAATTTAATTTTAATGTACTGCCGAAAACTAAATATATGTGGACACAAAAAAATCTGGCGTGACAAGCACAGATAACAACTTTCAATTACCGAAGATAAGAGAAATTTGCGTGCTTTTTTCAAATTTCTTCTTCATATTATTAGTCGAATTGTTATCTTTAGGTTTTTATGTGCAATTATTAGTATTATGATTATATTGTATATTATAGATAAAAATATAAGGTCGTCGATGAAGAAATCATTCTTTGAAAAGGGGTAAATATGTTTGGGAACTCTTGCTTTAAATTAATCGCAAGCTATTATAAATAGGATTCATTAAATTACTTAAATTCTAGGATTTTAAATAAAAAATTACTCTTCATTAGAAAACATGAAATTTGCAAAAAAAAAAAAAAAAAAAGCATGTGAATATATAAAAAATTTTACATAAATGGAAAATTCTAGATTTGAATGTTAAATTTCTTTTGCAGGTGGAGCAAATGGGTTGGGAAAAATTTTATTCTAATGCTGAATTTTATATTTAAATTGTATATTATTAGTCACAAGTTTCTATCTTAGGCGGTTCTTAAAAATCTATAGATCTATGTTGGTGTTCATGAAAAAAAATATAAATTATCTTTTTATATTGTAAAAAAAAAAAAATTCAAAAGCCTGTCTGCAAACATTTGCCTGATTTTTAATTTATAATTTATATTGAGATATATATAAATTATATGCGTAGATTGAAATAAATTTTTTAGATGATTTAGTCTGTGTAATTTGGATAGCGATCGAAGTCCAACCCTTAAACAAGAACTTGTATTCAATGACAGGCACTTTAAAAAAGCTTACTAAGTCAATTTTGAGCAAGAGAAGTTGGTTCTATCGCCGCTGCTTTTTATATAGGCCATGGAAGGAGAAGGATTATTTTCACCTCTCAATTAAATCCTCGTCCAAAAAGGCTTAAAGCTTGAAATTAGCAATTTCATAAATAAATACAGTTAGTTAATTTAAAAATAATTGAACAAATCAAAGAGAATTTTGAATGACTCTTTTTTAAGCTTTGTATATGAGTTAATCATTTTTATTTTAAGATTGTTATAAAAAAAAATCAAAGTGAAAAACAAAGCGGTGGTTTAATTAAGAAAAAAATAAAAATCCTGTCTTTTTTTTTAATTTCGGGAATCGGCGAAAGCATATCTAAACACAGTGTGTAGCCAAGTTTGGCAAAGCACGGTCATGTGTTAGATTACACGAAAAATTTCCGGCTATTTTCGACCCCCACAATCTGACATAAGGTTTGTTCGTTTCACTTGCCATGGTAAAAAGTGCAAAGCTGTCAAGGCATCTAGGTCAAAAGTAATCCAAACTGCCTAGAACAAAAAGTGCAACTTTTGTTATCTGTTCGATTGAAGAGTCATGAACTTGCAAAATGAGTTCTTAATAACCTAACCTTCAGTTGTCATTTTTATAACGTTGATCCTTAAATAAATTAAAATAATTAATAATAATAAAGAAAATTAATGAAAAAAATGAAAATAAAGCCTGGAACTTACTTATCTTTTTTATTATCGATATTATTTTAGTCGAGGTGAATTGAGAGAAAATGGCGACAGAAGGTGGTCATCTACTAAAGCTTTGGCGCTGAAATCGCCCTGTACAATTCACACCAGTTATTCGATTGGGTCAAATTATGCAGCGAAATCTACATTTTCTGACCAGGCCCAAGCTTCAAAAGAACAGAATTCAAGTTATGACAGCAAAAATTCGAATGCAGGGCAAAATGTGTAAATTACACTGAAATGGTAAGCGAAACGAACAAACCTATAAATACAGTAGCCTTGAAGTTTTGTCTGTTTATTAAGACCCAAATTAATCAGAATCCCAAACCTTTTTTTATTTTTATGTATCTTGTTGAAAAATTGGAAAATTTATAAATTCATAAATAATTATTAGTTTTATTTAAGGCAAAAATAAAAGATTTGAAATAAAAATATTTTTAAAATTTCGTTATTCGAAATCCGCGGAGTTCCAGAACTCCGTGAAGGAAGGACACTTTCAATCTTTTAATTTTGAATTTTTATTCATTTTTAGACATTTAATTAAATTTAAAAATTTCATTTTTTTCTTCTAAGTTAATAATTACCTTTAAATAAAATTTTCTATAAAAAAAGGTTATAATTTACTAAATTTTTTAATAATTCCGAAGTAATTAGATATAGTAAAATAAAGTATGAATTGTACAAATTCAATAACTGAGGTAATTTTGGAGATTGTGGAAGCCTTTTTTTCTGGGGAGCTGGGTCCCTCTAGGGGTGGGGGCTCGAGCCCCTCTATGGTGGCTGTATTTATACAAAAGGAAAAGAAGCAGGAGCAGCCAAAAAAAATATGATTTCCACAAATTATTATTACTCCAAATGGTCTCGTTAATTTGTGAAAATGGGAGGCTTTATATTTATTTATTGGCTACTCCTGCTCATTTCCCTCTTGTACAAATTGTTAAACATTTATTATTAAACAGGGTGTAGTTTTTACAGGAAGGACCAGTATTTTAAATAATAATTTTCTAACAATAATTATTTTTATTAATTTGTTAATAATTTGAGAACAAACTTTTTAGTTTTAATTTATTCATTTTTTTTTTAAATATTTATCGTAACTCAAGTTAAATAAAAAAGCGAAAGTGAAATACAAAAAAATAAATTAATAATTTATTAGAGTAAACAAGTGAACAATTTAATAAAGAATTTATTGTGTTGTATTTTGCATATCAATTTGATATTTAATTAGAGAATCGTGCAGAGAAAATGAAAAGCCGGTGGGGGAGGGAAGGGGATGGGGTGGCTGTGAGGGGGTGCAACTCAACCGCCTCTGGACCTTCATTATTTAATCATCTCACTTATTTAGACTGTCAAAAACAAAATTTCCGTTTCTGTGGATATTTTACTATAAATTCATTTTAATCGTAACGCCATGGTTGTATTGAAATGCAAATAAAATAAATCACTCTTATCAAAGTTTTCAGAAATCAATTTAGAAATTTTATATATATATATATATATATATATAAAGAAGCAATTAATAAATATTCAAAATAAATAACGGGAAGAAAAGTTTTTGAGAATAAAAAAAAAAAAATGTTATTTGTTTAATCGAAGTTTGTTTTATAAATTAAGAATATATAAATTATATTTAAAATTGACATTAAATTTTTTTTTTTTTAATATTTTTTATCCAAAGTAAATATCATCAATTAAATATGAGAGTGTTTATATAAATACATAATCTGTGGGTGATCCGAGCTCAATCACAATCTCTCAACAGAAAATAATTGATTTAAAACGGACTAGTTTAAAAATTTATCAAATATTAATTAAAGGTAAAGGGGTTCGCATATTTTTGCTAAGAGATGGCGCGCCATGGCGTTAAAATTCAGCCAATCAGAATCCATCTTTTAAATTACCAATTTAAAACAGACATTCTGATTGGATGAATCTTAACGCCATTTCTTAGCAAAAATATGAGAATCTCTTTAGCTCCTACTTCCTCTTAAATCAAATAAACTGAACCAGTTTAAAGAGAAAACATAATAAAATCATTAAACGCATATTTTTGCTAAGAGATGGCGTTAAAATTCAGCCAATCAGAATGCATGTTTTAAATTCTTAATGGAGAAACATGCATTCTGATTGGCTGAATTTTAACGCCATCTCTTAGCAAAAATATGCGTTTAATGATTTTGATTTAAATAAATTATGTTTTCTCTTTAAACTGGTTCAGTTTATTTGAATTAAGAGGAAGAAGGAGCTAAAGAGTTTCGCATATTTTTACTAAGAGATGGCGTTAAAATTCAGCCAATCGTAATGCATGTTTTAAATTGTTAATGGACCTGATAGTTTAAAACATGCATTCTGATTGGATGAATCTTAACGCCATCTCTTAGTAGAAATATGCGAAACTCTTTAGCTCCTACTTCCCCTTAATTCAAATAAACTGGTCCAGTTTAAAGAGAAAATATAATTTATTTAAATCAAAATCATTAAAGAGATTAAGGTTGAGTTGCAAAAGAAATTTCGCAGTTTTAGGGATTATCGATCACATGCTGAGAAAATACCAATCATTAATCATTTGATTGATTGTAATGAAATACTACATAATACCCCATTTGCAGTTCATAGGGGGACAATCAACGCGAAAACAATTGTATCATCTACTTATTGAATTAGGGTTGGAACACCGACCAGTTGGAATTGGTTCAACATAAAAGGCTTTGTAAATTTGTTATGTAAAAAGTTTTTCGTGATAGACGATCCATTTTTGTTAAAGCTTTGCTTTTCCCGTAATGGTAAATAATTTTTATTCTCCTACTACAAAATATAATACTTATAGTACTCACTCAATAAATGATTTTAATAAACGAAGTGTCTTATTTTTTAGTGAGCTCATTTATGTCAATATTCTGATACACTTTTTCTAAATGAGTTTTTTTTTTCCCCAATCACATGATTACGTTAGTATTGTTAAACCCAAATCATGGAAGATTTAATCAGAATTTAATCCCCTCTTGGTAGCTTTTAAACAATTAAATGATCCTCCACCCCTACGTAGATCAATTGCCTTGACAGCCATCAATTGGCTTATTCACTGACGTTATTGATCCACTTAAGCTCGTTATATTAAAGTGTTTTTCCTTTTCAATAAAAGATTATTCCAGCTGTCAGCGATTAACAAAACAACATCAATAAAATTCCACAACTCTTTTGACTAAATTTCGACTTATTCATAGAGAAAAAGGAATTAACTTTAACAGAAAAAAAAAAAGAAAATAAGTAAAAGCATTCAATCTTTTTTATCTCTGATTAATTTAATAATTTGGAGTGAGTGACAGCACATAACTTTCTCTTATCTTCGGTAATAGAAAGTAGTGTTCTGTTCACATCAGATTTTTTGTGTCGATATATATTTAATTTCCCACTGTAGGGCCTACATTAGATAGGATTCAAGATATAAAATATATTTAGAGAAAAATATTTATATTTCGTTACCATGGCAACAACCATTTCTCCTATCTTTCCTATTAAGTACTAGAGTAAAGTGTTCTACAAACAATTTTGAGAGCAAAATGAGAATATACATTTTAAAGAAAATCTAAAAAATAATTGATTTTTGAAATTTAATCAAAATCTTTGGATCGAATTTTGAGAAAATCGAAAAAAATTGAAAAAGTACATCAGTAAAGTACTAGTACTCTTTGGCCGATTTTGTTTAAAAGTTTATTTTCACGCTCCAGGGAGGTGTCTAAGTTAAATATAAAATTTCAGCGTAATAGCTCAATTCCTTCATGCTTAAATTTGAATACAAAAAGACAACCACTTTTTTCGATTCAGGGACCGCAAAACATCCATCAAAATCGAATTTTTGACATGAATCCAATACTTTCTCTCTTTCTATATATTAACATATATAGATAAGAGAAAGTAAAAATTATTAAAAATTAAAATTAAAATTAATTAAAATAAATTTTTTTAAAATTAAAATAATTAATTTTTAAATATTAATTTCCAAAAAAATAAATAAACTTTGTATTTCTAATTTCACCCCTTATACCTTTGGGTCTTTACTAACTCCGACTTGGACTATTATTTATTCATATGATTAGCTTAACTAGATAAGAAAAGACTCGAAAATCATAGTCAACTAGCTTACAGCTAGTTAATTAGAAATACCCTTACTGTAATGTATATGTAATTTATATTATATCAAACCAATTGAGTTAGAATTAATTATCCAATTACTAATTAAAAACGTTATTGTTCTATACATACTAGGTATATTATTGTAATCTGCTACAACATAAATTAAATATGATGTTTAATTAAACTTAAAATTAATAGAAATTTATAGATAGCTGGTGGCCAAATTAAGAAATAGACTGGCCTGGTAAATAGGAAATGTATTTAGTATTCCATCAGTAAAGATCATTAAGACGAATCTTGCTAGAGTAACTCGATTCAATGAATGCTTGAATAATCAAAGTCAGTAAGTCCCCTCCCCGCATTCTCTTTCTCTCTTCATAGGATACAATCAGATTGAAAAGGAATTTTAAACGACGGAATCCTTCTAATTAAATTGTATTATTTACTAAGAGTATTTATGTCATTGGTTATGGACCTTTAAATTCCATTTATTTTTATTAAAATACCAGTACAAATGCGAGTTTTTAATTATAGACCACATTTTGTTATTAATTATTTATTAAAAATAAAAATACTGTACAACTAGTTATCCTGTAGTCGTTTTCAAGTAGTTTTTTTTTTTTTTTGGAATGGGTGCATAAGGTCCTAAGGCCTATAATGACCAGTGGTCACATGCAGCCAGGAAGAAAATAAAAACAAAAGAAGCATAAAAGGGGAACTCAACTGCGGGAACTGAGAAGATGCCTGTTGGACTGGGCCGCAAAAATGTTCATGTCGGGCCGCGAGTTTGATACCCCAAACTGTTTTAAGGGAATCACTCAAAAACGATGTCTCTCTCAATAGTTAAATTTTATATTTAAGCTAATTACCCATTTCGTAGGTTACTCGAGGATTTTGAATAAAATCGGACAAAGAATACTACTACTTTACTAATGTACTTTTTTATTTTTTTTTTATTTTCTGAAAATCGGCTCTAACAGTCTGATCATACTATTTAGTATTGCTTTTAAAATATTGAAACATATCACTTAGTTCTTTTGATTAATTTTAATTAATTTCATCTAATTAAAATGTTTCAACTGGAGCCAACAGTTACCAGTTTAAATTTAGTCATCTCTTATTTTCAAAAGTACTTTAAGGTGCTCGAAAAGTCGTTAGAAGACCATTCACTACCAAGTTACTCAAGGCGGCAAGAGATGGCGTTAGTTTTTCCCATAGGAATACAAGGGATTTATTCCATTTCATTTTAAGATTCCAGCTAATTAATTAAGGGTAAAAAAATAATTATTTTTTAACACGATGATTACTAATTTAATTATCTATAAGATATAGAGCGGATTTTTTAAAAATATATTTTATTTAATGCGATTAATCTAAATAAAAAAAATTATTTTTTCGAAAATCAAAAAAGGGTTTCTATAAGTTGTAGATATTTTAAATAGCTTTAATTTAAAAAAAACTTGAGGTCGATAGCTTCAAAATTGTGGCCGCTGGAAACTCCCAAAATTAGCACCCCGAGACGCGGACCTTAAGTAAATTACTAGGAGTACTTTTTCAAGTACTCTATATACAAATCATAGTTGTTATTTTTTTTGTATTTATTTATTTTTTTAAATTTATTTTCTCAAATTTTAATTTTAAAGATTGAAGTGTGGGATTTGATTTGAAAACATATTTTCAAGAAAGCCCAGGTCGTGTAAGCTAAGCTCGACTTCAAATTGCGCGATATTAAGAGAACAAGGGGTGTGGATATTCACCCCCACCTCCCCGCTCCTTCACCTCTGAAAAGCGCTCATGTTTAGACTTATTAAAATCCGAGATAAAAGCGGATATGCATATTCATCGAGATGAAATCTCTTGACAGTGTATTTTGCTATTAAATAATTTAATATGAGAAAATTCAATTTACTATTTTAACAAGTTGTTTGAATGGGAAATAAACTATGAAAAGACAAGTGAAAGAATCGAGTTTGAAAATTAAAAATAAAAAAAAATCTATTATTATACGAATAAATGGAGATAGACACTAAAATTCAAATTCAATATGTTATTATTCAACGTCACTGAGAGAGAAAAAAATTGCGAACACTATTCATTTATTATCAATTTATTTTCTATAAATAAATAACAAAAAGCAAACTTTTAGAGCAGATGGTGCGAACATTTTGACTTTAAACTCAAATATAAACATGAATATATTTATCTAAAATATATTTTATTGTTTTACTTTCTAAAATAAAGAATCAGCTTTTATCATGATAGGCAAATTTATTATATAAATTACTTTTTTTAAATAAAATAATCGTATTAAATAAATTTGGAAAATGGTGAATAGAGGATGGAAAAAAAAATTTTTTGACATGACCACAATACTTTTTCTATATATCGGGTAAAAATAAAAGTAAAAATTTACGTTTATTTTATTTAATATTTTAGAATTTAGTTTTCTTATAATGCGAGTTTGACTCATATTTTTTTTTCAAACCCCTAGCTATTAAAAGAGTTGAATTATTTTAAAAATAAAATTAAATATTTTTTAAGTTTAAAATATTTAATTAATATGAATTAAAAATGAAGCTGACAAGTAAATTAAGGTAGATTAAATTTTCTTAAAGAATAAAGTCAATATTAGATTAGAATATAAAAATGAAGAAAAGAAAAAAATGGAAAATAATAAATAGGCTCGGTTCAACCCTAATACTTTATAATTACATAGTGTGAGCTAAATTAAATAATTTGAAATTTTTTACATGTATATATCAGAAATATGAAATAATTGAATTATTAAGGTGCGCGTCTTGAAAAACCGTTAGGACACGATTCAGTACCGAGTTCCTCTAGGCGGCAAGAGATGGCGTTAGTTTTTCCCATAGGGATACAAGGGATTTATCCCATTTCATTTGAAAGATTCCAGCTAATTAATTAAAGGTAAAAAATTAATTATTTTTTAACACAAAGATTACTAATTTAATTATCTATAAGATATAGAGCGGATTTTTTTAAAAATATCTTTTATTTAATGCGATTAATCTAAAAAAAAAAAATTTATTTTTTCGAAAATCAAAAAAAGGGCTTCTATAAGTTGTTGATAATTTAAATAGCTTTAATTTAAAAAAAATTTGAGGTCGATAGCTTCAAAATTGTGGCCGCTGGAACCTCCCAAAATTAGCACCCCGAGACGTGCACCTTATGATGAATTTTACTATACACTCTTTAATAAAGAATTTAAAAATTTTCTCATGTGACAAAATATTATAATTAAATAGTCAATAAAAATTTAAACTCAAGAATTTCAAAAACAATCTATATAGATATAATTCGTTAATGTCCGTCCTTCTGTCTGTCTATTTGGGAACTTTTCTTTGGAATTTCGAAATCAAATTTTATTATTATTAAAGAGGAACTTCTAGGGATTAGGGAAAAATTATTTTCATCCCGAAATTACTATAAATTTTTGAGTTATTAATTGTTGAAGTTACGATTTCTTACTTAAGAAATTATGTGAAGGTATTAGAAATGAAATGTATTTTTGTTAATGAAAAATTACATTACATTTATGACGGTAACTACTAATCATATTACGAGATTGCACCAGCCAGGGCCTAGGGGCGGGTTCACCGAAGGCGGGCGGTGCGACTTGTTCTTCAAAGAAACGTTTCTGAATAAAAAGCTAAAAATAAAAAAAAAGCAACAAAATTTCTACCTATCTAATAAATAAAAAAATTAAGAACTAACTAACGTTACGTTAGTCTTAGCTTTGTTTTCAGCAAAATAGTTAGCAAATTTAGAACGAGTGGCCACCCCTGAATTTGCACAAGTTCCAAAATTAAAAAACAGAGGGTCTGGAAAGCCCGAACAAGGCCTGGGGTAGTTTTTTTTTTCATCTAAGATTTATTTATCTCAATTTATTAGTAGCCGATTAATTGTTGAAGATAACTAGCTAACACAAGAGGCGAGATTTCTACCTCTGCTGAAATGCAAGCCAAAGAAAAAAAAGCACAAAGGAGAATTTAATATAAGAAATTTTTTTTTTTTTATTTAGCTTACCTCTCACATCATTTGCCAGAGGAGATATAAAATAAGAAGAAAAAGAATAAGTATAATATAATTGACAAAAATGGCCCCCGATTCGCTTCCTGGACGCATTTTGATCGAACACCGAACAACACTGTGAGTACACTGACACTCGCCACTGAAGAAAGCATACAGAGCTCTAGCTCTCTTGGAGAAAATAGAAGAAGAACAAGATGAAGAATAGAGGAATTCCGAATGACCTTTATCAACCACTTGACAGACTCGCGACTGGCCGACGCCCCGCCTGCCTCCAAATTTTGTATGCCGTATAAACAAGACTGCCCCTCCTACCATCCCTTGCTCAACCAAGAGAAGCCCTCTTTGAAAATACTACATGTCAAGCATAAAAATAACATGTCCATCAAGGCAGGGGAAACTTCCGCTCCAGGACCAATGTTTACAAGTGCATTGACGTCAGCATCCAAATCGAGAACTTTATACAAGATTGATCCCCGTTCTAAATTTACTTATCTTTAAATTTGTAACAAAAGCCAATTTCATAAATACGCCAATTTCTTAGTTTGTTAATCATTTAAATACCTCGCTTAACGCTCAGACTCCGTTTAACGCTCTATCTGTATAACGCGAGAAATTATAATCACATAGTTTAGGGGTCGGTATATGAATTATTGATGCGAAAATAACTAATTCCAAAAGTGTTCCTAAAGAGTTAAAATTAAGGTGACCAGATTTTAAAATTGGTAATGCGGGACACCAATATCCGGGGGGAGGGGGGGTCTTGATAAAAAAATTTGGTCTATATGGATCAACAAAAATTTTCTTATATGTAATATATTAATATCTTTTACCTCTATATATGTTAATATAGAAAGTATCGAATTCATGTCAAAAATTCGATGTCGAGATTTTGATGGATATACACGTTTTGAGGTCCCCTGAATCCAAAAAGTGGTTTTCGCGATATTGTCTGTCTGTGTTCAATTTTAAGCATGAAGGAATTGAGCTATTACGTTGAAATTTTATATTTAAGTTAGACACCCCCTGGGGCCTTGAAAATAAGCTTTTAATCAAAATCGGCCAAAAAGTACTAGCACTTTACTGATATACTTTTTCAGTTTTTTTTTATTTTCTCAAAATTCGCTCCAATGATTTTGATTAAAATTCAAAAATCAATGATTTTTTAGAAGCTCTTTAAAATGTATATTCTCATTTTGTCATTGAAATCTTTTGAAGACCACTTTACTCTTGTATTTCATAGGAAAGATAGGAGAAATCTCAGACCAAATTTTTTTTTTTTAATTTCAAATTAAGTTAATTTACAAATAATATAAGACATTAAAAAAAATATTATAGTATTATTTTTTTTCTTTGCATATTTCTCATTCAGTGAAATTTTTTGTTTAAAGAGCCATGAAATTTTTCATAAGAATTTTTAAATTATATTTCACATATAAAATGACTTTCAAAGTCTCAACACTTTTTGATTTATCTGATGTACACACAGTAGAAAAAAACGTGTTATCCATTCTTTCCAAAAATTGAAACTTTTTTAAAACCCCGGGACAAATTGTATAAAATCGGGACTTCCCGACACTCTGACCTTAATCAAAATATATAATAAAAAGACGAGGAACCCTCCAGCATTATTTAATCGCATTAAATCCCATAGGGGTCCGCAAGTACCCCTACAATTTATAAAACTTAAAAAAATAATATTATATTTATTCAAATAATTATAATTTAACATTAATCATTTTAAATTATTTTTAAAATAATAATTATTTTAAATGAGTAAATTAAAAAAAAAAAAAATAGTAAATTTTTTCGGGAAAATTTATAGAAAATTAGGAAACGTCATAGAAGAGCAATGTTCTATCGATAAAGTAGCAGTGAGTAAGTAACCTAACATAGCCTGGGGTCTGAAAGGATCCCACTGGGAGATAGAGGGAAAGGCTGGGGTTGTCAAAATTTCGTTTACTTCCCCACCCTTTCCATTAATACTTGGAATAATTCTGCCAATTGTTAATTTTAGTTATAAAACATTCGTTGCTTGTAAAGTAAAATAAAAATATAAAAAATAAATGATCTTGTTTGTTTATTTGGCACTCCCCTTCCATCCCCACTGTACAGTTTGAGAACTGCCCTAAGATTTTTGTTAGAGTTTTTTTGTTATATTATTTAGTATTATAATACGAAAGTAGGAAGGACCTTCCTTTAGAAAAATTAATTAATTAGGACAAAGGTAGTCCGCCTTCCGTGAAAGCGTGGCGGACCTGGTTCGAGTCCAGGGGGCGTAATTTCGCCCAATCATAAACACAAATTTGCTATCTTAAACGATATATTGACTGCTAATCCACAGTCTATTGAAAAAATTCCCAAACAAAGCTCTACCTAGTTAATATTATTTAATTACTTGAAAATTTTTGATTAAGGTGCGCGTCTCGAAAAGCCCTTAGAAGACGATGCACTACCGAGTTACTCTAAGCGGCAACACAATGATAACTAATTTAATTATCTATAAGATATAGAGCGAATTTTTTTAAAATATCTTTTCTTTAATGCGATTAATCTAATAAAAAATTTGTATTTTTTCGAAAATCAAAAAAAGGGCTTCTATAAGTTGTAGATATTTTAAATAGCTTTAATTTAAAAAAAATTTGAGGTCGATAGCTTCAAAATTGTGGCCGCTGGTATCTCCCAAAATTAGCACCCCGAGACGCGCACTTTAATAAAAAATTTTTAATAATGTATGTATTGCCATTACTATGGCCTCGTTTAACACTGTTTCTTTGCAACGTATCTCTAAACCGGAGCTCACTGCGTAAATATTTTATGCCATATTACTTAGGATTATAAATATAGACCTATAGATAATTAATAGAGATGCTTTAAAACTCATTTTGATTCAGGATAATTCCCAAAATAATGGGATTAAACTTTTTTTTTGAAAATAATTAATTTTTTATGGACAGGGGTGTTTTTCAATTTACCAAATTGAAAAGTTTCATTCGTCATAAATTCAACATTAAAACTCGCTAATTTCTATTCCATTGCTTTGACCAAATTACGGGTTACGGAAACAACTTTTACAGAGTGTTATAAAATTTGAAGATATTCTTACAAAAGCAACAGCTACAGAATGTTCAAAAATCGAAAGTAAGGTATTAAAACAACACCATAATTCAAGTTATAATTTCATTATAATTGACATACACTGTAGATATTCAAAACCAGATTATCAAGCTATCAGTATTATAGGAATTTTCATTGACCTTTTTTTAGCAATCACTGATTAAAATCATCATTTAAATGAATTAAGACATTGCTAAACTATTTTCTAAATTTTTTTACTCACATGTGAAGATTTCATTTTGATGCATTTCAAATGGATGAGATGAAGGCAGCCTTCGTTCTGAAAAACAAAATACAATTAGCCTATATAAGATGTTAGTTCCGGGGTGACCGAGCCGGAGCTCGGTCTTTTTTTATATTGATAAAATTGTAAAAAACTAAAAAAAGTACATCAGTAAGGTACGAACACTCGAGGGGCGCGAATTTGATTTGTATAGAAGAAATAGGAAAATATTTAATATTTGAAAGAAATTATATTGCTCCTCAATGGAAACATCAATAAAAACACCAAAATGAAAAATAACAGCCCAGGGACAGTTTGAGGAATAGCAACATTACTGAGTGGATACTTAGAGGAGACAGTGCCTTATAAGAAAACTTTAATCATGAGATATAAGAGAGTTGGCCAGGAAATGCGTCAGCCTGGAGACAATTAAAAATTATTATTTTCAATAAAATTAATTAATAATAATCAGAAATTAGTATTTTAATGATATAATTTAAATAATAGATATTTTTCTACTAATTGGCCTTTTGACATTATTAAATTAAATATATTTTAAGTAATTATTGATAAATGAGAAATTATATATAATATTTAAGATATTATATATATCGCGTAGATAAGCCGCGAAACGGAAATTTATATAATTAGATATTACTTCATGTACCCGAAAAAAGATGTAAGGTGGTGCCGCCGGGAGTCGAACCACGGATCCACCGATTTGCGCTCAGTGTGCCCTTACCACTAGACCACAGCACGCCATTTGGGTATATGAATTCAGTTTTATTATTGCATTATTACAGTAATTATTGATATAAAAAATTAAATTTACAAAATTGCACATTAA
This sequence comes from Euborellia annulipes, assembly GCA_023213315.1. NCBI lineage: Eukaryota > Metazoa > Arthropoda > Insecta > Dermaptera > Anisolabididae > Euborellia > Euborellia annulipes. Next base: position 66,407 of record JAKCPI010023089.1, on the reverse strand, counting down.
TACCGGGACCAGGAACGATTTAAAACTTGAAAGAAAAAGTCAAAGGAAATTTCAAGAAAATTAGAAAAACCTAAAAAAGTACACCAGTAAGGAACTAGTATTCGAGAGGCCAAATTTTATTTGTATAGAAGAAATAAGAATATTTAAAACTTGAAAGAAAAGGTCAAAGGAAATTTCAAGAAAATTGGAAAAAACTAAAAAAGTACACCAGTAAAGTACTAGTACTCGAGCTTTCCCGAAGATGAAACCTAGCGCAATTTGTTTTCTATCCCAGAAATAGCAAATATTTAAAATTTGAAAGAAATCTTTAAAGGGAATTTGAAGAAAATTGGAAAAAACTAAAAAAGTACACCAGTAAAGTACTAGTACTCGAAGTTTCCCGAAGACCAGACCTAGCGCAATTTGTTTTCTATCCGGGAACTAGCAAATATTTAAAATTTGAAAGAAAGGGAATTTGAAGAAAATTGGAAAAGACTAAAAAAGTTGCAGTTGAGGCTACAACTATCAAGCGCTCTTTCATACAGTTTTTTTTTTTTTTTTTTTACTCTAACAGATCTCATCTTAGGTGTGAACAGATCAAAGTAGAAGAATACTAATATAGAGTGATGAACAATTTGTTCGCCTTTGACTGGAAACGAATTTCGTTTATTCTACGACAGTGCAATAAAAAAATTCAAATTATCTCAAAAAAATTCTATTTAAGGAAACTACAAAGCTGAAATTTTATATTTAAGTTAGGCACCTCCCTGAGGCGTGAATATAAACTTTTGATCAAAATCGGTTAAAGAGTAGTAGTACTTTACTAATGTACTTTTCAGTTTTTTTCGATTTTCTCCAAATTTGCTCTAAAGATTTTGATTAAAATTCATAAATCAATTAGTTTTTAGATGCTCTTTAAAATGTATATTGTCATTTTGTCCTTGAAATATTTTGAAGAACCCTTTGGTCTTGTGCTTCATGGAAAAGATAGAATGGTCGTCATGGTAACAAAATATAAATATTTTCCCATGTTTTTACATCTTGAATTATAATATATCGGAGGAAATTGAATAAATGTTGACATAAAAAATTTGGTGTGACAAGCACACAAGGGCGGATACAATTGGGGGGGGGGGGTAGGGTAATTACCCCCCCCCCCCCCGAGATTTGAAAAAAATACTTTTTTTCTCAAAAAAGATTTACTTTGTAATGTAAAATTTTAAAAATTAATACTTAAAAATTTGATTTGTATTTATATTCTGGCAAACAAGTACAAAATGCGCCTTTAAATTACTGAAATTAAGAAAAAATTGTGTGCTGTGCGACCAGTCATACCAGATTACCCCCCCCCCCCGAGAAACAGCTCTGGATCCGCCCTTGCAAGCACAGAACACAACTTGCAATTACCGAAGTTAATAGAAAGTTGTGTGCTGTGCGACCAGTCACACCAGATTTTTAATATTTAAAATACTTATCTAGTGTGAGGGGGGAGTCTATTCTCTTAATTAGATATTTTTATTTAAAACAATTTAATATCCTTTTCTTTTAATGCAACTGAAGAGTAAGGCTTTAAGCATTTTGGTTGCCTAAGCTCAAGGCTCCACTCTGGAGAACATCAAGCGATTGTACTGTACAGCGCACATAAGAATTAAATTTCTCTCATGTTCCTATGGACTTTTATTTTCCTGAATATCTTTGTTGAGACAGAGGACGAACTAGCTGATAATTATATATTTAGATAGATATTGTTAATTTGATTCTAAAAAAAGGACCACTTATCCCACTCAAAGGTTATTTATCAGACAACACTTGAAATTTATAAAAAGAGATTTAATTATTCAAAGTCATTAAATTAAATATTGCTCGCCTCGAGGAGATAATGACAATATTTATAGACTATTTCAAAATTTAAAAATAAAAATGCTTAAAAGTGCTTGTGTCAGAAATCATGCAGTTAGTCTTAAATTACGAGTTTACAGGTTTTTTTTTTAATAATTCAAATCTTTGCAGATTTTGGATTTCTATCCAAGATCCTTAATCCTTTTTACTTTCTCTTACCTATATATGTTAATATAGAATATAGAGAGAAAGTATTGGTTTCATGTCAAAAAATCGATGTCGAGATTTTGATGGTCCCCCGAATCCAAAAAGTGATTTTCTCAACATGGTCTATCTGTGAACAAAATATCTCAATAACGAAAAGAGCTAGTAGGTTTAAATTTTTTATTTAAGTTAAGCACCTTCCTGATGCCTGAATATAAGCTTTTGAACAAAATCGGCCAAAAAGTACCTCGTATTTTTACTGATACTTTTTCACTTGTACTCGATTTTCTCAAAATTTGCTTTAACGATTTTGAATAAAATTAAAAAATCAATTATTGTTTAGATGCTCTTTAAAATATCCCTAAAAATTGTTCACACTTTACTCTTGTACTTCAGAGGAAAGATAGGAGATATAGTTGCCATGGTAACAAAATATAAAAGGTACTATCATAGTCAATGCTCTGCCGAATTAAAATCATTTATCCCACCCAAATCAACATATACTCGGAACACAAGTGAGGCATCGTCCCAGCAAGGGCGGATCCAGAGGTGTTTCTCGGAGGGGGGGGGGGGGTAATCTGGTGTGACTCGTCGCACAGCACACTATTTTTTGTTAATTTCGGAAATTTAAAGGCGAATTCTGTACTTGTTGGCCAGAATATAAATACAAATCAAATTTTAAATTATTAATTTTTAACATTTTATATTAAAAAAAAGTTGTTTTTTTTTTCAAATCTCAGAGAGGGGGTAATTACCCCCCCTTGTATCCGCCCTTGCGTCCCAGCATCCCTATGCCTTGCAGATCACGACTAACAGAACTAGTCAATTCCAGTGTTCCATTGTCCCATGACCTCCCGCGATTGGAACAAGCTCCCTGCGTCAATCTTCCCCAAAACCTACAATCTTCAGACTTTCAAGTCTAATCTCAACAAGCATCTTCTCAGTTCCCGAAGTTAAGTTCCCATTTTATGCTTCTCCTTTACCTTATGCATCCATTTAAAAAAAAAAATATTTATGTATTTTCCCATGTTTATAAATTTAACATCTTGCATTCTAACTAATTTCGGGCTTACTATCGGAAACTAAATACGCATATGTCAGTATATGACAAGCACAGAACACAACATTCTCTCACAAAAGGTTAGAGAAATTTGTGTGCGGAGTCCAGTCACAGCTAATTTTTGTCTTTTTTTTCAATCCAAATCCTAAAATTTAGATCGATCTAGGTATGTTTAGAGGCTCCAGATAGAAATTTACTTAAGAGCTGCTGCTACTATTTAAAAACAATTTGATTTTCACGTCTAAAGAAAGAATTTTCAATTATATTTGATAGAAGAAGCCATTCTGAAATTTGGCAAAATGGTCAGGTTGGAAAAAATCCTCCGAGAGAAATATTTGTATAAAAAATAAAAAATAAAGCTCTTTTGTATTCTCTCCACCCCCCCCCCTTCCTCTTCCTTTCTTTCCACATAACCCATGAGAAGGGGGATTGGTGGGATATAAAATAAGCACTGATCAATGGCTATCTATAACTTCTATTTTGAATGTTTATGAAACGTTGAAAGATGCTAAAGGTCATTAAAATAGAGCTTAGCAGTTACTCTTCCGATTGTTTATATGTTCATTATTAGCTTAAATTAATCAGAGATTTTTTATATCAGTGGCGATACCGCCCAGAGGACCCCACCAAGTTTATATAATATAAATCGTAGACAATGAAAGTATTGCGATCGCTTAAAAATTTTATGTGAAAATTTTACAGGTTTACTGGGTAGAGGTGTAATTTCAACTTTTTCTTGGGAAAAGGGGGGGGCAAACATTTTTTTTTTTTTAATTTACTTACAAATAGATATCTCAAATTTGGCCAAAAGATATTTAATTTAATTAATTTTTTACAGTTTAAATACCAGTAGATATATTTTGAAATATTTTATTTAGAATAATATGAAATTTAAAAAAGATCAAATCCCCCCTCTCCAAATGACGCTTCTGTTACTGGGTCCAAAAAAGTTAGTTTGTGGTAAGAATAAAAAGAGTTACAGAAGTTGAAATTTTATATTAAAGTTAGTTAAGACAAAAAATAATCAAAGAAAAACACTAGGTGATATGTTCTATAATTATTACTCACTAATAGAGACTCTCTCTTGTGAATGAGGCTTTAAAAAAAAAAAAAATTATAATTAATTTTACAAATATTAAATAAAATTGTTTGGTAGATGGCCGTAAGGAAAATCAATTTTATTCAGTGGCGTCATTTCAACTTTTTCTTGGGGGGGAAATTTTTCTTGGGGGGCAAATTTTTTCTTGGGGGGGGCAAACATTTTTTTTTCTTCAAATTTACTTACAAATAGGTACTCAAAATTGGTTAAAACGTATTTAATTTAATTAATTGTTTAATTTTGTACAGTTTGTATACTCGTAGATGTATTTTGGAGTATTTTATTTAGAATAATATAAAATTTTATAAAAATCAGAGCCCTTGGGGGGGGGGGGCAAATGCCCCCTGCCCCCCCCCCCAAATGACGCCACTGATTTTATTCTAAGGACCGTCAGTCAAATGCATCAAATTTATTCTTGCTCACTGTTGGAAATTTTGCTATTGAAGGCGAGCAATTGCAAAATTTTAAAGTTTTAAATTTCCCTCTCTGACTTAGTTTAAAATTTCCCTCTCTAACTCACACTATAAAATTGATTAAATAAAATTCATTAAAGCAAACGCTATGCTGATTAGAATGCTTAATTAAAATATACAATGGGGTCAGAACATTTTTTTTTTTTTTTTTATTTATCAGAATTGGTCTCTGTAGTAATATTTATCTCCCCCTTGAATTGTAGAAAAAAACTCTAAAGCATAATTTTATTTTAAACATTGAAAGGGTTTATTTTAATAAATAAAAAGTTGGAAACTTTTGTTTTCATTTGATATATAAAAATATGTTTATAAATTAATATTGGCAAAAGTTTGAATTATATTGTAAACTGTTTTTATTTTATATATTTATTGTTATAGTATAGAATAGGCCTGCATACAAAGGATTTTTAACCCTAATTATATAAATAATTCCCATACGACTGATCCTCGTACTCCCTTGATTTTTGAATTGTAATGAAATTTTATATTTAGTAAGAGTATAATATAGCATCAGTGGCGTATTCGGGGGGGCGGGGGCGGGCCCCCCAAAGCCTTCTCCAAAACAAAAAAATACCTAATGTTTTCCCTAATGATTTTTTTTTTTAAATAATAATTTTATTAACTCTTATAAATTCTAAAAACTAACAAAAAACTTATAAATAATTGAAAAAATCTCTAATATTTACGAATTTTGTATTAAAATTATTTTTTATTTCAAGAAAAAAAAATTTTTTTATTTGTTTTTTATTTATAATTATTATAGTATCTAAAAAAATTTCTCCACTTGAAGTTTCTTGGAGAAGAGGGGGGGGGGGGGGTTAATAAAAATTTTGGGCCCCCCCAAGCAGAAATCCTGGCTACGCTACTGTATAGCATATATTAATAGGTAATTTAATACTGATCTAAAAAGGAAGTATCAAAGCTCTGGTGTGACTGGTCGCACAACTCGCAACTTTCTCTTAACTTTGGTCAAGATATAGGGCGAATTTTTTAAAAATATCTTTTATTTAATGCGATTAATCTAAAAAAAAAATTTATTTTTTCGAAAATCAAAAAAAGTGCTTCTATAAGTTGTAGATATTTTAAATAGCGCTTTAATTTAAAAAAAAATTGAGGTCGATAGCTTCAAAATTGTGGCCGCTGGTATCTCCCAAAATTAGCACCCAGAGACGCGCACCTTGAGTGGAATAAAGTAGGAAAAATAAATCTTTAGATGGTTTTTAACCTAAAGTCCGGTTTTCGGACAAAACTAAACCCCTCCCTGCAATCATCATTAAGTTATTTCGCGGCTTTTTCGCTAAACTTAACAAAGTCGATGCTGCACCATTGTCATAGGGTAAAATACAAAATGTGGAATAAATCAATCCATTATTTTTACATGTCTGATTTTGTATAAATTATTTTTTGTCGATCATAACTCAAAAGTTCAGATTGAATAATGCCATGAGTGATTGAGATGCTGTTTTAGACTTTTATTATATTTTTGCAAATTTTTAGAAAAAAAAAAAAAAACCTATCAAAAATTCGACTACGAAATCACGAACGAATCTGCAAATGACAGGTCAGATGCAAAATGAGGAGAATTTATTTCAGGATGCATTCTCAAAGGGTCATCGATTTTTTTTTTTTAACGTGACAATGAAATATATATATAGCCATATTTTTGAATTAAATTAGCTATACGATAAAATGAAAACAAGGTTAAATAGGACAGAAATATTATTCTTTATTAGTAAAAGTGCGTGAAATATGGATAGGATGTTTAAGAAAGAGATGCAGTTAGTGGAAAAGAAACAAAAACAAGCTAAACATTTATGTTAATATAAATAACTTACTTTTTTTTTTACACGTTGATATACTTAAGAAAATAAAAGAGAAAAAGGTAAAGAAATGGAACCAACACCAAATATTAGTTTAACTTTATTAAAAGAATAGTTTAAGATAAAAGTATAACCATATAAAGTAAACATGTACAAATAACGTATAACAAAATATGTTGATAAATATTTTAAAAATGAAAAAAGTCACTTATAGTACAAAAAAAAAATTAAATAGATTATTCAAATAATATTTCGATGGTCAAAGACAAAATATAAATTTACTGGGGATTCTGTTTATGTTTATTACTATTTAAATCAATCACTTATTTTCTAAATTCCGGTATTATCATAGATAACTTTTTTCGAGAAGGAATATTATCTATACTATAAAAAAAAAGTAGAGTAATAGTAAAATAGTAGTAGTAATAGTAAAATATTATCTTATTCTAGTTCTGAAGATGGGGTGTCATCATGAAAAATAAAAATCTTTCATAAAGAATTTTTTTTTTTTTTTTTTATAGCCATTTAGACCCCATCCAATTCAATTGAAATCAATTTTTCTCGCCTGGGAAGCTGGGACCCCAGGTACAGTGAGGGACAATATTAAATCCCACCCATGCCTTTTCTACATGTGATTATTTCATTGTTTTTATAAAAAAAAATTAAAATCTTAATTGGAAATTTTCTAGGTTTGAATCATGATTTTCAATTAAAAAATAATTTGTTTAAAAACAATGAAATAATCACATGTAGAAAAGGCATGGGTGGGACTTAATATTGTCCCTCACTGTACAGTCAGCACCACAAGTGCCTGATGTGCTTGAGGGTAGAGCCTTGAGCTTAGGCAACCAATATGATTAGCCATTGTTTTAAAATTAGATTTTCTCCGTCAGTTCTATTAAAAAAGATGATTTATTTATTTTAAAAATACCTAATAATAGGTCTGTTCGATTATGGCCGCGGGCGTTCGGCGCATGCGTAGTGATGAAGATCCCATGCGCAATAATGAAAAGCAATACGCTTTTCCTTAATGCGCATGCGCCGGACGCCCAGGGAGCTATAATCGAACAGACCTATTTATGAAATCTAATATATTTTTATAAAATTAAAACATCAGACACTTGTGGAGCCAACTGTACGAGAAGTTAATGTGTTCTCTCTGAACCACCGCATAAAGAATAAACCAGTTTAAATTTTGTCCTAATACCTGACGTCTTTCGAATTTTAACTGTAGAAAATAAGGGATTGATTTTTAAAAAGAAGACACTATCGTTTTTTAAACTGAATCTTAGTAAATATTATTCAATTCGTTTGCCACAGAGTTTACTTAGATTTGATGATCAACGGGTTGAGCAAATTGAAATGACTTAGGAAAAATAAACATCCTAATTTCATAGGATCTCAAACCAGGTGATTCAATCTAAGCTTCACACAGATTCCAGGTTTGGGTAGATGGATTTTTTTTTTACCCCCCCCCCCCCCCCCCCCCACCCTCCCCCCCCCCCCCCCACCCCCTCAACCATTTAATCTTTCACACCAATAGATAAATAAAAAATATATTTATGGGGTTTAATATTTTTTTATTTAGTGTTTGTAAGAAAAATAAAAAAAATCATATTGTCTCCGCCCGAACCCCCACCCCCCGCCGGGGAGGAAGGCGACACCCACGCTATTTTAGATAGATTTTGCAATTTATAATAAGGAAAAACAAAATTTTTCTCTTATTCTTTATTAAAATTTATCGGCCAACTCGATGCGCAATCTAAGTTTCGTCCTATCAGACATCAGGGCCTGCAATAAATATAAATTCTCTTTACCATATCATACACAAAACATATTACAATCCTTTAAGACAAATTTTTTCTGTAATTAAAAAACAAGTAATGTTGTAATATGTTTTGTGTATGATATGGTAAAGAGAATTTATATTTATTGCAGGCCCTGATGTCTGATAGGACGAAACTTAGATTGTGCATCGAGTTGGCTGATAAATTTTAATAAAGAATAAGAGAAATTTTGTTTTTCCTTATTATAAATTGCAAAATCCATCTACCTAAACCTGGAATCTGTGTGAAGCTTAGATAAACATCCTAAGATATAATATATATATATAGGCTGACCATATTGTCTTGTGACAAAAACGGGACATTGTAATGTCAAAAAACTGTGCTATAAAATGAAGAGTCGAGAATTTGAAGGGGTCTATGAATAATTTTTTTGTATACGATTTGTCTTTATGCATAATATACATAAAGGTTATAATGGCATACAAAAAAATAGTTCATAGACTCCTAAAATATGTATTCATAAAAAAGTAAGATGATATAAAAAAGTTTAATTATAAATATAAACATACTAATTCTACAAACAATTATTCTGTAGTGACAGAACTTATACAAAAATTTAGTTAGACGAAGCGGTGTGTATTTCCTTTTTTTCTCTTACGAGAAATAAATAAGACGCGGTTCATTTTTCTACAAAAACTATAGTTTGTTAAAAACGGGATAAAATTGACATTTTTCTTAAAACGACGGTATGACCGAGAAATATAAAAAAAAAAAAAAAAAAAAACGGTACTGTCCGGTTCAAAACTGTACACTTGATCACCTTATATATATATGTCAACAGTGTCTCACTCGTACAGTGAGGGACAGTGAGTCCCACCCATGCGTTTTCTACTTGTGATTATTTCATTGTTTTTATAAAAGAAAATAAAAATCTTTATTGGAAATTTTCTAGGCTTGGACCATTAAGTTACCATTAAAAAATATATAATATTTTTTTAAAAACAATGAAATAATCACAAGTAGAAAACGCATGGTGGGACTTCTTAATATTGTCCCTCACTGTACATTTTAAGTTATATGAAACTTATTATTATAGAAGTTTTTAATTATAGACCACATTTTGTATTAATTATTTATTAAAAATATAAATACTGTACAAAGGTTTGGACTACTTATTCTGCAGTCGTTTTCGTACAAACGACTGCCCAATAAGTAGTCGAAAAGTTGTACAGTATTTCCATTTTTAATAAATAATTAATACAAAATGTGGTCTATAATTAAAAACTCCCATAATAATAATACAAACCACAATAGCTTTAATAAACATATATGAAACTTGTATGACATATATACATAAATAGGAAAGCGATTAAACAGATATTTATGTTAAGTTTGAATGTTGTGGTCCCCAATGTCACTGATAACGTACAGTGAGGAACAATATTAAGTCCCACTCATGCGTTTTCTACTTGTGATTATTTCATTGTTTTTATAAAAGAAAATTAAAATCTTTATTGGGAATTTTCTAGGTTTGAACCATTAAAGTTTCCATTAAAAAATATATAGTATTTTTTTAAAAACAATGAAATAATCACACGTAGAAAACGAATGGGTGGGATTTAATAATGACCCTCACTGTACTTATACTTTTATGATGATTAGGAAATAAAATTGTAAATAGACTACTTCTCCTTAACCGTTTAGCAGATACTACCCAAAATAAAAATTATTTATTATTATTTTTATTTTATTTATTATAATATCTCAATACTAAAAAAAATCATGTGTTCCATTTCTTAGTATAAAATACCCGAGGTTTAGCTGAATCAATTTTTAAACCTATATGTTAAAAAAAAGAAAAAACAGATTATTAGCACGTTTTATAGTTATAAAAGGCTGTTCCCAATTATAGTTTATAATTTCAAAAATGGGAGACGCAAAATCAAAGAATAAAATCTCTACTCCTCATTTTATGTCGAAAACTTAAGATTACAACTGGGCAGTTCAAATATGACCTTTTTTTTTAATCATAATTTCCAATCACTTACTTGCAGTCTTCGAAGAACTCCCACCCAGAGTCAACATATTTTTTTTTCAATATTCTGGAAGTATTGTGATGTTCTTTTAAAAAATAACTTTTGGTTGGCTGAGTATTCACTTCCGAAGAGTTTGCTGTTCATTCTCTGAATCACTTACACCTTTCATTCAAATAGATGGGTTCTAGTACTTTTGCGCGTAATCATCCAGAGTGTACGGGAGTAGAACGTTTTGAGGTTGCTTCCAGAACGTTGAAAAAATATATGTTGACTCCAGAGTGGAGTACTTCGAAGGCTGAGTGGCATGTGGAAGTGAGTGTTTGGCAATCATAGTTTCTAAAAAAAAATATGTTTCCGTCATATTTATACAACCAAGTAATATATAGATATGTTAGCGAGATGAATAGATCAATGTAGTTGAATAAACAAAAGGTCAAGCAGTTTCTTTCTTTATTATAGAACCCACAGCGACGTTTCGGTCGATTATGCAATATCTTCATGGCTAGAATTCAATCAACAGAAAAACCCTCTTATGTTCTTCCAGGGTTTTTCTGTTGATCGTGACTATGCGACCATCTTCATGTCTAGGGTTCAGTCAACAGAAAAATCCTCTTACGTTCTCAAAGAGTTTTTCTGTTGATCATGAAAATGGTAACATAGTCGATCGAAACGTGGGTTCTATTATAAAGAAAGAAACATAGCTGCTTGGCCTTTTATTTATTCAACTATTATATATATATGCATCAAATATAACTGAAGATGATAGAACTGGGAAGAATTCATCAATTAATAAAGATTTTGTTTAATCATACAAATTATTTATTCAGTGATTTATTTATATAATATATGATGTTTTGATCCCTTGAGATATTTAATTTTGTTAGATCCTAAAACAAAGAATTTTATTTAAGTGTCCATTTTAGATAAAGGTTTTTTGTGATTGTCAACATTAGCGGTTAAAAAGATGCAAATTAGCAAAGTTTAAGAGTAAATATTTTTTTAAATTAATTAAATGAGAATAAAGATAGAAATTGAAAATTTATTAATTTTTTTATATTTATTCCTTTATTTAATAAAACCTTTATTTAAATTAATCATTTTTCTAATAAGTAATAATTTATTATGAAAATAATAGTATAAAAGTGAAATTAATATCCAAATGATATTTGTCAAAGAATAAAAAATGAATGATGAAATACAATATAAAAGGTGTATGAAATTTTACTAAAATATTAATTAAACACATAATTGAAGATTAAATAAAATGTTTTTTTTTTTTCAATCATAATGAATAAAATCAAATTAAAATAAAAAGAAAGTAAAAACCAAGATCCTTTATGTCATTAAGTATAGCACATTGAATAATATGTAATGGGTTAATAAATACCTTTACACTATGTTGAAACAAAACAAATTTTATCAATTAAAGAAATACTTGATAATTAATGTTGAAATTAAAACAAATAAATAAAATTTAAATAAATGAAAGTAAATTTTTAACAAGTTGAATATGAACGAAGATAGTTACGATTTATTTGTCATCAACCTTTACACATTTGACAAGTTAGCGACGCTATCTTCATTATGACTTTTACTTTCAAAAAAAAAAAAAAATTAATTAAAAATTGATTAAATTTTTTTTTAAGATCTAGAAATTATTAAATTCAAATAAAAAATATTTTAATTGAAATGTTTAAAAATTTTATTTTCAATGAATTTACTTTCTCACTAAAAAACAAAATTGTTCAATTTTTCTTTTTACAATAATGTAAATTCTAGAAAAGATTTTTTCATTTTTTTTAACGGAAAAAGAATTAATTTTAAATGAGCTTGTTTATTTTTTTATATTTTAATTTAATATTGAATAGTTTTTGATGTTGGTAGTTAAATTAATATAGAAAGTTTCCAAAAGGTAGCAGCACATTCCGACTTTTTTAAACAACCTCCGGTTTTCCTGCTTTTTTTGACATTTTAATTTTATATTTATAATATATTCATTTTATATTATAAATGTTTATTTTTTCTTATAAAAATGTTGTATGATCTCTAAAGTTTGTTAAGTGTTTTTTTATATTATGAATGTTTATGTTCTCTTAATACTAAAAAAAAAAATCTTGTGTAATTGGCGCACAGCACAGCTTTCTCCATAAACTATGGTTATTTTTCAATATTTTAATCTCATATTTGGATATTTTATACACAATAGAGAATCCTAAATAAATACAAAATTTCATAAAAATTGGATTTTTTTTTTATTGTGGTGTATTTAAAAAAGACACTGATGTTTATTGAAAGAAGCACTCCAAGCGGGGAGAATTCGAACTAAAAAACAAGTTTGTTGTATGATTTGATTCTCTTATGCAAGTCACATTCAAGTGGACAACTAAATGGAGATTCTTAGAAAATCTATTAATAACATATTAAAATGAATAAAAACATTTTTATAATAAAAAATAATAAATGGAATTTTCACCAAACATACAATGATAGAAAATTTTAGGAAACAGAATTCTACAAGATAATAGAGAGAGAGAGAAATTAAACTATAATATCAGTGGCGGATTAATGCAATTTTGTCGGGGGGGGGGGGTTATTTTTTTTATTTAAGGACTTTGTCGGCATCTATGGCCATTTATATAAAAAATAATAATACAAATATTTTTTTCTGCATACAAAGAAAAATACATTTAGACCCCTTTCCTATTTATTTAAATTGATTGGTAACAAATTCAATTGAAATTAAAGAGCGGAAATCATAATTTCTTTAGATTACTAGTTTTTATAAATATTTGAATTTCTTCTCGGGGGGAGGGAGCTATCCCATCCCCCGCCCTCCCTTTAATCCGCCCCTGTATAATATATAATATTATAAATACCTTTAAAAATAATCCTGATTTGACCCGGCGATGTGAAACTAAGAGGAAGATGACGACAATAAAAATAATAATCCATAATTCTCGAGCACTAATTAAAACACTGATAAGCACTGATAATCACAAAATAAAATAAAACTTTTAATAATAACCGCGAGAGAGAAGTGAACGAACTGCGAGACATTGCATTAATCCCGCGCGAGGCAAAAGGCAACTAACGCTTCAAGGACGCCTTCACTTCACTTCTAAAAAAAGGAGCGAATTCAAAGAGGAGTGGAGGGGATGGCGCGAGAATTGAAGGGATTTTATTTTATCTGGTGCGACGTAACGCACAGCACACAACTTTCTCTTACCTTCCCTAATTAAAAGTTGTGTACTGTGATGTCACACAATTCAGAATTTATTATTATTGGAATAGTGTATTTCTAATATAAATTATATTTTGTATATAAAATCTTTATATAATTGATTTGTGCTGCACTCTTGTGGAGATGTTATAAATTATACTTATAATTCCAAACCTCTCCACAAGATCGCAGCACACATTAGTATAATTAAACAAATAAGTAAAAATGAAAATATTTGTTTATATATAATTCTCAATTGGAAGAATGGAGGGAGAAATACATATGATCCACTTGCAACCTCCAATTATTGAATATTTGTTTAGTTCAAAAGTGTAAGTCCCACTAATGAACAGATACAAGAGAGTATCTCAGACTGTTTTGTGCTACGATCTTGTGGAGATGTTAAGAATTAAAAGTATAATTTCTAAAGTCTCCACAAGAGTGCAGCATAAATCAGTTATTTTATTCTATTATAAAGATTTTCTATACAAAATATAATTTTTATTAAATACATACATACACTATTCCGATGAAAATAATTTTTGAATTATCCAGAGATCATAAACAGAAAAGAGTGTTAATAACTTTTGCCGCCAAGACCCTCTACTATTCCATTCTCCTGTTACTAAGACCCATGGTCGTAACTAGGGGGTAGCCGGGGGGCCTGCCCCCAGAAGGCTCGTGCCCCCCCCCCTAGAAAGAACCCTGCCCCAAGAAAAATTGAAAAAATATGGGGCTTTCCAGGCCCCCCGGAGGATAGCTGGTCCCATGGCCCCCATTATATTATCTAAAGAAATGTTTTAAGGTAATTTGGTCCAAAGATAAATACGTAGAATAATACTAAAACAGGAAATAAATACGATGCAAAAAAAAATATGTTTGTTTGTTTTGATGTTTGGCTCGTTTTAATATTTCCAAAATAATTTTCTTTATTCACTATAATTGTAAAAATAAGGGATGAATCAAAAAATTGTATAAATTCATATTTGTTAGCTTAAAAATTATGTGAATATAATTCTTTTACTCATTTCAAAAATAATCGTAATTCTTATTTATCTTTATTCATCAGTGGCCACCTAATCAAAGTTCAGCCTTTCTTGGCCTTGCTTAACAAGAACGAGTTGTCGATCTTCTCTCAGGACTGGGATAAAATTCGTTTAAATCCTATTAAAAATTTTATTTAACTAATTACTCGTAATAATTTGAATAAAATAATTAAGAAGATAAATTAAAAATTTAGTTTTGAAAAAAAAAATCAATAATTTATAAAAGATATAGACGACTATATTTTTTTTTAATTGAGCCGATTATTTTATTTTTATTTTTATTGTTTAAGATAAATTTAACTTTATTGATTTTTTAATTGGTTCTGAGAACGAATGACGTAACAGTAGTTAGTTTGACTTGCCGACGGCTTGGCCTTGTACTGAAAGCAGATGATTTTCTCTCTCACTTGCACTCACGGTTTTTCCTGGCTCTTTCTGCTCGATGAATAAATCATTTTAATCCAATGCATTACAGAACGGTCTTTGATATGAATCTCGTTCTTTTAAAGTGACTAGTTATTTGCGATTCTCTTATACAGAGATTAATAAAATTTATAGGCCATAAGAAATGAATTTTTGAGACTCATCATTTGAAATCATTCTTTTTTATATCGTTAACTCATGGTGTGACTCATGTACACCACTCAACTTTCATTTTTCTTTTAGATGTTGAGGTGTTTTTTTTTTTTTTTTTTTTTATAATAAATCAAATATGCATAATTAAAGTAGATAAATAAAATTTCAAACCTTAATACCCATATTTCAAGAGGTTCATAATAAATTTTTTACTTTCTCTTACTTATGCATGAGTGGATACAAGGAGTGGAGGTAATTACCCCCTCCCCAGAGATTTGAGAAAGATTTTTTTTTTTTTGAAAAAAAAATTTTTTAATATAAAATTTTAAAAATTAATACTTAAAAATTTGATTTGCATATATATTCGGATAAACAAGTACAGAATGCATTTTTAAATTAACGAAAATAAAAAAAAAAATTGTATGCTGTATTCAAGAACGAAAAGAGCTAGGAGGTGGAAATTTTATATTTAAGTTAGGTACCCCCCTGAGACACGACACGAAGCTTTTAAACAAAATCGGCCAAAAAGTACTAGTACTTTACTGAAGTATTTTTTCATTTTTTTTTTCGATTTTCTCAAAATTCGCCCCAAAGATCAAAATTTAAAAATTTGGTGTGACTGGTCGGACAAGCACACACCAGATTTTTAAATTTTGATAGATATAGATATAGATTTTATTTTTTTGGCTAGTTATTGTTTTTTGTTTTTTTGTTTTTTATTAATTAATCGCCTAATCTCTATCATAGGCGCCAGAACTGGGGGGGCATGGGAACATTGCCCCCACCCTGGCATCCTATAGGAGGGGGCAGAGGGGGGCAATATGTCTTCTTTTATTTCATTTATTTTTAAAAATGATACTTTTTTACTTTTGAAAAATAAAATCTTTTAAATTAAATAAAATTAAAAGAGTAAGGAATTCATTTTTTTCCAAAATATTTTATAAAAACCCTATTGTGTTTCTAATTTCTAAAAACATTTTATATTGAATTAAAAGAAGAAAATTAAAAATATTTATTTTTTTTCAAATAGTAAAAATATAGCCTACAAAAATTTTTGATAAAATCACTAGCAAATTTTATTAAAATTGTGATTTTATTTAAAATTTTTAAAGCTTTATAGTAGATTTGTTTTTGTTTTATACTATTTCAATTATTTTAATTTTCTAAAAAAATTTTTTGCCCCCCCCCCTTGATTTAAATTCGTTTCGGCGCCCCTGATCTCTATATTTAAAGTTATTAATAAACTAGAATTAATAAAGTTTTCAAAAAACTTAAGATCAACTCTGTATCCCAAGGGGTTGATTAATTACGAATTTTTTAAATTTTGACAGATCATTTTTTTCAGAATTGTGTATTTTTTAAGAAAATGAGTATATAAGGTCTATATATAATAAAAATAAATTTAAACAAGAACATTGAAAATTTCCGTTAATATTAGTGGACTCATTTGGGGAGGAGCATCCCCCCCCCCCAAGGGCTCTGATTTTTATAAAATTATATATTATTCTAAATAAAAAATATCGAAATACATCTACGAGTAAGTTATATAAACTGTACAAAATTAAACAATTAATTAAATTAAATATATTTTGGCCAAATTTGAGTACCTATTTGTAAGAAAATTTTAATAAAAAATTTCCCCCACCCCAAGTTTTAAATGACGCCACTGGTTAATATATAAAATGTCAAATAAAATGATTTATGGAAAAGTGTCAAATTTTTTTTTCATAATTGTCTCTGCGCCGAAAGACTTGGCGAGTAGACTCGCGTATCTCTTGGCTGGACTTTTTTTCCCCGGAGAAACGTTCTTCAAACTTTCGCTATAACTCGAATATCTGACTCTCAATCTGTGGCAAAATGCAAATCTGACTCTTTAAGACAATTCTAAAGGCGTAGGAAAATTTTGGTTAATTTACACCCCATACAAATATAGGTTTATTCGGGTACCTGACAATTTTACATTTCGAATTCCCGCCCCATTTTTTTAATAATCACCTCTTTGAATTTTTGAGTTTTTTAATTAAATAAACAAATTTGGGGCTTGATATCGTTTGAATAAATTAGTATATAAAATATTCTATCAAATAAAATAAAATATTGGTCTTGAAACGTTTAAAAAAATCAATTTTCAAAATTAATTGTGACAGGTGAGTCTTTTCTATTTAAATTAATAAATAACTATTCTAGATAGAGAATTAGTGAATAGATCATTTGAATTAATATATAATTCTTAATTAATTGAATTAATTCCGATTATTAGTTTGTTTGTTTTTATTTAATAAAATACAGTCATATGTGTACTTTGACAGTTCTTGGATTGCATAAATACTAAATTAGACATGATCATGGGCGTAACTAGAGAATTTGGCTGGGGGGTCATGGGACCAGCCATCCTCGCTGGGGGGGGACCATGGGACCAGCTATTCTCCGGGGGCCTGGAAAGCCCCATATTTTCTCAATTTTTCTTGGGGCAGGGAGCTTTCTGGGGGGGGGGGGGGGGGGAGCGAGCCTTCTGGGGGGGGGCATGATCCCCCCTAGTTACGCCCATGCCTCTCCTTCCCCTAATGCATTACGTAATATGTGGGCAACCCCTAAGGTATTTATTTAAAATTTATATAATATTCGTTTATTTAATAAAAATTGGGAGTGCGGAGATTGCTAATAAAGAGAAATAAAAAAAAACTGTTTTAAAATTTTATATACAGATAAAAGGGAAAATTTCAGAGAATATAGAACGATGATCCTTTTTACTATCATTTGATTGGTTGAACGGATGGTTAGATTAAAGAAAAAATATATTCTTAATTATTCAATTTTAGTTCCATGTGAATATTCTCTAGGAAATTCTAAACTCATTACAAAAAATCCGATGCGAATTGGATGCGCCGTTTCCGAGTTATAGACAATTGATTTATCAAGATTTTATTCATTTCCAATGTTAATTATTTCCGTCTCTTATTTTGGCCAAAGGAGGGAGGGTCGTGGGCGGCAGGTTCCCCCCCCCCACCGCTCTGATTGTCGCTGAGGAGAAAATAGACCAGGCGCCCTCCCCCTCTTTTCTAAGAAAAATCCTTTCTCTTTTTAAAAATAATAATTTAACAGCTTTTAAGTTAATTTTTTTTTTTGACTTTGAAAAAAAAATTGAACGAGAAAAAAATAAAAATAAATTAAGCAGTCAGAGAATATTGCCAAATAAATGATAGTTATATATTTAGTTAGATGTAAAATCTTTCAATTCTTCATCATCACATGGTTGTTATATTTATTTGAACACAAGCGATATTTCGACCTTGTATTACTATAGGATAGTTAAATATCAAAGTGTAAAATTTAATTTAGATGAAATGATTTGAGTACTTCAAACATTTTCACAAAATATTACTGATGTACTTTTTAAAAGGGCATCTAAATAATAATTGATTTATATGAATTTTAATCTAAAAAGTAAAAGATTTAAATTCTGTTACCATGGCAACCATTTCACCTATCTTTCCTATGAAGAACAAGAGTAAAGTGGTCTTCAGAAGATTTCAACGGCAAAATGAGAATATACATTTTAAAGAGCATCCAAAAAATAATTGATTTATTAATTTAAAAAAAAAATCGTTAGAGCGAATTTTGAGAAAATCGAAAAAAACTGAAAAACTACATCAGTAAAGAACTAGTACTTTTTGGCTGATTTTGATTAAAAGCTTATTTCCACGGCCTCAAGGGGGTGTCTAACTTAAATATAAAATTTCACCCTCCTAGCTCAATTCCTTCATGCTTAAAATTGAACACACATAGGCAAGAGAATGTAAAAAAAAAAAAATATAGGGGGGCCGTGAGGTTCCCAACGGGGCCGCGACTCAAAAAGTTTAACAAGCAATGAACTAAAGGTCTAAAGGGATGGATTTTATTATTTAATATATTTATGAGAAATAAGCATCTCTTTGATTGAAGACAAAATATTTTGAAATTTTATTTTTTCTCAAAGGATTGAATTTTTTATAGATAAATATGCAGTCTTTTATTCTTATAGTTTCGAATAAAATTTTATAAAAGCATAAAAGGATGAAATCAATCAATTTGGCAATTATTTCAAATGATGGGAGAGCATCAATTTGTTTTTTCTAATTCGATCGGCGCCCAGAGTGCAGCCAGGGAGCCTCGCTTCACTCTCGTCTAGGCTTTTCTTCACGCGCAGATTCGCTTTTCAAAAACTCGTTCTATCTCTCTTATTTTTCGTTGGATTTGTGGAAAAATGCAAAACTGGTCTTTTCAATCAATTATAAAGCTATAGAAATTTTTTTATTTAACTACGACCACATAAAATGAGGGTTTATTAATTGCATTTTACATCTTCAAATTTTAACATGCGCATTCATTTTCTAATTATCCTAATTTATTGTTTTTTAATTAAATAAATACATTTAGGCCTTGATATTGATTGAATAACTTAGTATATAAAATATTCAAGCAAAAACAATGAAATTTTAGTCTCAAAACGTTCTGAAGATGATTAAAAATCGATTTTCCAAATTTATTTTGACATATTAATGACATATTTGACATATATGGGACCAGCTATCCTCCGGTGGGCCTGGAAAGCCCCATATTTTCTCAATTTTTTTTGGGGCAAGGAGCTTTCTGGGAGGGGGGGGGGGGCCACAAGCCTTCTGGCGGGGCCAGGCCCCCCGGCACACCCCTAGTTACGCCCATGGACATGATATAAAATTATTTCATGCAATATCTGCATATTTTTTCAATTTCTGCTCTCAAATATTTTTACTCTGGTTAAAAAAGCTTCTACACATTTTTTTTTTGTTTTTCCTAATTTATTTTAAAAATCATAAAATGCTCTCCATGGAAAAAGTGAAAAATGCCTTCATCTGCTCTTCTGATAATGAGGCTATTTTGATCGAACTTTATTCAGTTGATTTTTCTCTATTTATCTGTAAAATTTCCATCCCTCAAACCTTAAGGGTTATGAGGGCCTAAAGATTTTTAAAAAAGTGATAACTACCTCCATACAAGGGATACAAGGGGAGGGGGGTAAAAGGGGTATTTATCGCCCCCCTCCGAGATTTGAGAAAAATATTTTTTTTTGAGAAAAAAATTTATTTTTAATATAAAATTTTAAAAATTAATACTTAAAAATTTGATTTGTATATATAATCGGATAAACAAGTACAGAATGCATCTTTAAATTAGCGAAAATAAGAAAAAAATTGTGTGCTGTGCTCAGTGGCGTACCGAGGGGGGGGGGGGGGTCCGCCCCAGGCCCCGAGCCGGCATAGGCCCCCATATATTTATAAAAAAATTTAATGAAAATTTCTCTTTGAGAGGCTCCGGGGCCCTCAGGGCTCAAGTAATAACAGAAAAATTTAGAAAAAAAAAAAACAAAATTTAATGAAAATTTCTTTTTGAGAGGCTGTGACCCCTTGGGGTTCAGGGATATAAGGTATTTTAAAAATAATTTTGTATATGGAGGAGAGGGATATTTAAAGATGAGCACCCCTCCAAAAAAAAAAATTCAATATAAGGGCCCCCTCTTCTAGTGCCGCCCCAGGCCCCCAACTGCCTCGGTACGCCTCTGGCTGTGCTCAAGAACGAAAAGTGCTAGGAGGTGGAAATGTTATATTTAAGTTAGGTACCCCTCTGAGATATGACACGAAGCTTTTGAAGAAAATCGGCCAAAAAGTACTAGTACCTACTTTTTCATTTTTTTCGATTTTCTCAAAATTCGGTCCAAAGATCAAAATTTTAAAATCCCCCCAAGAAAACGTTGATATGATGGTTAATGTATAAAATGTCAAATAAAATGATTTATGGAAAAGTGTCAAATTTTTTTTCATAATTGTCTCTGCGCCGAAAGACTTGGCGAGTAGACTCGCGTATCTCTTGGCTGGACTTTTTTTCCCCGGAGAACCGTTCTTCAAACTTTCGCTATAACTCGAATATCTGACACTCAATCTGTGGCAAAATGCAAATCTGACTCTTTAAGACAATTCTAAAGACATAGGAAAATTTTGGTTAATTTACACCCCATACAAATATAGGTTTATTCGGGTACCTCACAATTTTACATTTCGAATTCCCGCCCCATTTTTTTAATAATCACCTCTTTGAATTTTTGAGTTTTTTAATTAAATAAACAAATTTGGGGCTTGATATCGTTTGAATAAATTAGAATATAAAATATTCTATCAAATAAAATAAAATATTGGTCTTGAAACGTTTAAAAAAATCAATTTTCAAAATTAATTGTGACAGGTGAGTCTTTTCTATTTAAACTAATAAATAACTGTTCTAGATAGAGAATTAGTGAATAGATAATTTGAATTAACATATAATTCTTCATTAATTGAATTAATTCCGAATATTAGTTTGTTTTTATTTAATAAATTACAGCCATACGTGTACTTTGACAGTTCTCCTTGGATTGCATAAAAACTAAATTAAACAAGATATAAAATTATTTTATTCAATATCTGCATATTTTTTCTATTTGTGCTCTCAAATAATTGATACTCTGGTTAAAAAAGCCTTTACACATTTTTTTTTAATTTTTCCTAATTTATTTTAAAAATCATAAAATGCTCTCCATGGAAAAAGTGAAAAGTGCCTTCATCTGGTTTAATGAGGCTATTTTGGTTCATCGATCTTTATTCAGTTAAAAATTATGTGAATATAATACTTTTACTCATTTCAAAAATAATCGTAATTCTTATTTATCTTTATTCATCAGTGGCCACCTAATCAAAGTTCAGCCTTTCTTGGCCTTGCTTAACAAGAACGAGTTGTCGACCTTCTCTCAGGCCTGGGATACAATTCATTTAAATCCTATTAAAAATTTTATTTAACTAATTACTCGTAATAATTTGAATAAAATAATTAAGAAGATAAATTAAAAATTTAGTTTTGAAAAAAAAAATCAATAATTTATAAAAGATATAGACGACTATATTTTTTTTTAATTGAGCCGATTATTTTATTTTTATTTTTATTGTTTAAGATAAATTTAACTTTATTGATTTTTTAATTGGTTCTGAGAACGAATGACGTAACAGTAGTTAGTTTGACTTGCCGACGGCTTGGCCTTGTACTGAAAGCAGATGATTTTCTCTCTCACTTGCACTCACGGTTTTCTGGCTCTTTCTGCTCGATGAATAAATCATTTTAATCCAATGCATTACAGAACGTTCAATAATATTGATTTTTTTACTTTCTCTTACCTTTGCAAGGGCGGATACAAGGGGAGGGGGTAGAAGGGGTATTTATCCCCCTCCTCCGAGATTTGAGAAAAATATTTTTTTTTTTTTTGGGGAGAAAAATTTATTTCTAATATAAAATTTTAAAAATTAATACTTAAAAATTTCATTTGTATATACGGGTAAACAAGTACAGAATGCATCTTTAAATTAACGAAAATAAAAAAAAAAATTGTGTGCTGTGCACAAGAACGAAAAGAGCTAGGAGGTGGAAATTTTATATTTAAGTTAGGTACCCCCCATGACACGAAGCTTTTAAACAAAATCGGCCAAAAAGTACTAGTACTTTACTGAAGTATTTTTTCATTTTTTTTCGATTTTCTCAAAATTCGCCCCAAAGATCAAAATTTAAATATCTGGTGTGACTGGTCGGACAAGCACACCCCAGATTTTTAAATTTTTATAGATATAGATATTCGACTAGTTGCTCTTTTTTTTTAATTAATCATCGCCTAATTACTAATAAACTAGAATTAATAAAAAAAAAAACCCTAAGGTCAACTCTGTATCCCAAGGGGTTGATTAATTACGATTTTTTCAAATTTTGACATATAATTTTTTTTCGAAATCGTGTTTTTTTTTTTAAACGAGTATATATTTATAATAAAAATTAATTTAAACAAGAACATTGAAAATTTCCGTTAATATTAGTGGAGTCATTTGGGGGGGGGGACCATTCCCCCCAAGGGCTCTGATTTTTATAAAATTTTATATTATTCTAAAAAAAATATTTCAAAATATATCTACGATGTATATAACCTGTTGAAAATTAAACAATTAATTAAATTAAATACCCCCCCCCCCCCCCCCAAGAAAAAGTTGAAATGACACCACTGGTTAATATATAAAATGTCAAATAAAATGATTTATGGAAAAGAGTCAATTTTTTTTTTCATAATTGTCTCTGCGCCGAAAGACTAGGCGAGTAGACTCGCGTATCCCTTGGCTGGACTTTTTTTCCCCGGAGAAACGTTTTTTAAACTTTCGCTATAACTCGAATATCTGACACTCAATCTGTGGCAAAATGCAAATCTGACTCTTTAAGATAATTCTAAAGACGTAGGAAAATTTTGGTTAATTTACACCCCATACAAATATAGGTTTATTCGGGTACCTCACAATTTTACATTTCGAACTCCCGCCCCATTTTTTTAATAATCACCTCTTTGAATTTTTGAGTTTTTTAATTAAATAAACAAATTTGGGGCTTGATATCGTTTGAATAAATTAGTATATAAAATATTCTATCAAATAAAATAAAATATTGGTCTTGAAACGTTTAAAAAAATCAATTTTCAAAATTAATTGTGACAGGTGAGTCTTTTCTATTTAAATTAATCAAGAGTCGCGGGAGCGACTCGTCGCCGAGCATGTGAAAAGCAAAAGAAAGCAAAGAAACTCTTAATACTACCATTTAGTTGATATTCCAATAGATGCCAATGGCCCATTGCATTTAGATGGACGAGTCGTCCCTAGACTATATTATCAAGAATGATTTTAAATCCTTAATAAAAGATAGGGACGTGAAAAAATTTTTTTGAGAAACTTTTCTCTTTCTGGGCGAATATCTCAAAAGGTTTTAAGATATCGGAGCCAAATTTTTTTTATATTAAACTAGAATAAATAAGGATTATTTTGAGCACGAATTCAAAAAAAAATTCCAGTGCCAAAAAGAATGGCAGAGGCTCAAAGTTGAGATTTTGCCGATTTCGGAAGGTCAAAAGTTAGTCTCTTATTTTCCTTTTTTTTTTTTTTTCTTTTTTTCTTTTTCATTCTTTTCTTCAATTTTCAAATTTTTAGACAAAGCTACAGGTTTCCCTGCTGGACCGATTAGGATGAAATTTAAAATACAAATAGGTACTATCAAAAACCCGATACCTTTGATATAAAATTTCATTTTGGATCAAAAGTGACTTTTTGAGAGGTATTCAAAATTTCAAATTTGTCCTATCTTTAACATGGCGAAAAGACAATTCTAACTATTTTGCTCCCTGATGACGTCATCTAGGAACATATCTATTAATATTAGTAATTTTCATCCCTAATGGAACAAAAATTTTTTAGGATAGATCCATTCAGATAGAAATAGATTAACGTGATAAGAAGGAGTGCTACCAACATAAAATAAATAAAAAACCTAAAATTTTATAAAATTTGGTGAAATCCTATGTTTATCGTTTCGAATGGATACCAAACGATGTATTTACATTCTACCAACATAACAAAAATAAAAAACCTAAAATTTTATAAAATTTAGGGAAATCCTATGTTTATCGTTTTGAATGGATACCAAACGATGTATTTACATCCTACCAACATAACAAAAATAAAAATCCTAAAATTTTATAAAATTTGGTGAAATCCTATGTTTATCGTTTCGAATAGATACCACACGATGTATTTACATCCTACCAACATAACAAAAATAAAAATCCTAAAATTTTATAAAATTTGGTGAAATCGTATGTTTATCGTTTCGAATGGATACCAAACGATGTATTTACATTCTACCAACATAACAAAAATAAAAAACCTAAAATTTTATAAAATTTGGTGAAATCCTATGTTTATCGTTTCGAATGAATACCAAACGATGTATTTACATCCTACCAACATAACAAAAATAAAAATCCTAAAATTTTATAAAATTTGGTGAAATCCTATGTTTATCGTTTCGAATGGATACCAAAGGATGTATTTATTTTTTTACTGTTTGGAATGCATATTAAAAGATCTATTCATGGGATAACTTAATATTTAATAAACAAAAATTAATAAATAATATTTTCATGTAATATTTCACAAAAAGAGTGAAATCTCAGCCAAAAACATCGGAGATGCAAAAAGGGGCGCCTCGCATTATTTTTGCCTAGCGTCGAGGTGAAATCAAAAAAATGCGCCTCGCTTTTCTGATTTATATAAAAGCGAGGATATATGAAACAAATAAAATTCTGTAGGGGGTTTTATTTAAGTGAAAATATTTCCTCGCTTTTATATAAATCAGAAAAGCGAGGCGCATTTTGATTTCACCTCGGCGCTAGGCAAAAATATGCGAGGCGCCCCTTTTATCTCCGATGTTTTTGGCTGAGATAAATAACTATTCTAGATAGAGAATTAGTAAATAGATCATTTGAAATAACATATAATTCTTAATTAATTGAATTAATTCCGAATATTTGTTTGTTTTTATTTAATAAATTACAGCCATATGTGTACTTTGACAGTTCTCCTTGGATTGCATAAAAACTAAATTAAACATGATATAAAATCATTTCATTCAATATCTGCATATTTTTTTCTATTTCTGCTCTCAAATATTTTATACTCTGGTTAAAAAAGCTTCTACACATTTTTTTTTTTTTTGTTTTTTTCTTAATTTATTTTATTGTAAAAATCATAAAATGCTCTCCATGGAAAAAGTGAAAAATGCCTTCATCTGGTTTAATGAGGCTATTTTTGTTCATCGATCTTATTCAGTTGATTTTTCTTTATTTATCTGTAAAATTTCCATCTCTCAAACCTTAAGGGTTATAAGGGCCTAAAGATTTTTGGAAAAAGTGATAACTACCTCCATCCGCTCTTAAAATTATTGAATGCTTTTCTGTCCCCATTTTTTTTTTCCAAATTAATTAAAATTTTCAATGCTTGAAACGTGAAGCGAAACTAACCCCTAGAACAAGAGGCGAGTTTTTTACCACTGTGCCACGGCTCAGAGACTTTTTAATCCCCCAATAGATTTTTTGTTAGCTGATTCAAAAACGTTTTTTTTTCTTATTTCAAAAACTGGTATGGCTAAAGGAGGGTAATTACCCCCCTCCCCTCCCGAGAAGAATAATATTAAAACAGGAAATAAATAAAATGCAAAAAAAAATTATATATTTTTATTTGCTTTATAAATTTGATCATTTTTTTAAATATAATAGTTCAAAAAAAACTCGCAAGTGGCGCTAGATTAGTGCTGAGTTTACTTTTTATTAATTTTTATTTGAGAATTTATAATAATCAAATAAATATTTCTCTTATTTTTTATCAGCTCTATTATTTAATTTATTACTTTAAATATTTTTTTTTCTTCTTTTGACAACACAGTCTTCAAACTGCTTCTAACGGATTCTTCAAAACGCCATAACAAGGTTTATCATCTATAAATCAACCTCATATTTTGATTTAAAATTGAAATGAATGTCTGTCTTTTCAACAACAGAAACAAATTCCTAACAAATATTTTATAATTTTAATTTAATAAATTTCCATGTTTTTTTATTTAACTTTTCTTAATGTAGGTATTCTAAAATTTATGAAAACAATTCTTATTTTGATTATTATTTTTTTTTATAGGAATTATTAAAAAATCTATTTTTATTTATTCTTACAATCAAATATGGATAATTTAAAAATAAATGGACCATATAAAGCCACACAAACTGTAAGTTATTAGTCTATTATATAGCTACAATATCTAATTAAAATTCCTAAATAATAAAATTCTTTTTGATTGAAAATAGTGTATTTCAAAAAAATCTTGCTGAAATAATTATAATTGCTATTTTTTATGAACTTGCATTTCATATTGAATTTAAATAATATTTTTTTTTGTTATTTTAATTATTCAAAACCTCACAAATTTAGTGTTGTAACTTCAGAGTCTTATTTTTGCTGACTTTTCACTAAATATGCTTAATAAGCAAATTAGATTTTGACTCAAATGACAATTTTGTACTGTTCTTGTATATCTTAAATAATTTATAATTAATTCACAGAAGAATTAAACTGACAAGAGTAATGTCTAAAATGTTATTGTCAAAAAGATTTTCTAAAATGGACAGTAATCTCAAAAATTCTATTGCTGAATTGAGAATAAAATTATTCATTCAATAAAAATAATCATTAGACCAACTAGAAATACGATTGACTAACTCATCGGGCAAATAGTGGATAAAAGAGGAGTATACAACTCAAATCTCGGCAAGGATTTCCAAAAGGCATCAATAGATTGACATTTGAAAGATCGAGACCGATGGAGTGATGTTAGCGCTTAGATGTGTCAAATCAATGTAATGAAAGGGCATTAACAAGAAATATGTCATGTCACATGCCCTTAATTCTGCAAGTTGACGTCCAGTTTCTCCAAAATAATAGACGTTTGTCATCTTTGTTAACAGAATCAGATTGGATCCTGTAGACCATTTTTTTCAATCTGTGACCCCCTAGGGGGTGGCGAAGCCTTACTCTGGATGTCGCCGGCAAAAAGGAAAAAGGCAAAGTTTTACACTACAATAAAAACACAATTTCAGTGAGATGTATATTTTTAAAAAATCTGTCAAATCGTGGTACTATTTTTGAAATATTAACAAATCATTTTCTAACTAAAGTCTATGTCTCTTTTTAGTTTTAATGTCCACCATTGAAGAGAACGTCAGTTAAGAGCGGATCCAGATCTCGGGGAGGGGGTGGGGGGAGTAATCTGGTGTCGCACACAATTTTTTCTTAATTCCGATAATTTAAAGGTGCATTCTGTACTTGTTTACCAGAATATACATACAAATCAAATTTTCAAGTATTAATTTTTAAATTTTTCGAATGAAATTCCATTTTAAGCATCCTACCTTCAAGAGCTAAATCTATAAGATTTTCTTTAATATTTGGGGTGAGATCAGCCAGTTCTAATGATTTATCCAAGAAAGGGTTTAGAATTCATCGAATGTGAGCCCCTACAACAAGCGATTGGTCTTGTTGCATTCAGTGGCGTCATTTAAACTTTTTCTTGGGGGGCAAACATTTTTTTCTTGAAATTTACTTACAAATGTACTCAAAATGAGCCAAAAGATATTTAATTTAATTAATTGTTTAATTCTCTACAGCCCCCCCCACCCCCCCTCCTATTGATGTACTCGTAGATATATTTTGAAAGATTTTATCTAGAATAATATAAAATTTTATAAAAGTCAGAGCCCTTGGAGGGGGGTGGGCAAATGACCCCCCTGCCCCCCAAATGACGCCACTGGTTGCATTATCTTCAACAGTCTTCTGAACACATGGAAAAGGCTCACATTTATTGTTTTGCAGAGAGGTTGACCACAAATGTAGTTTTGCATGAAATACTTTGACTTTATCTTTAGCTGTTAAAATATTTTCTTCTCTACTTTGTAGGTTCTTGTTTAAATTATTAAGGTGGCTAAAAAGATCTGCCAGAAATTTCAAGAGCCAAACAGGGTCAGAAAATTAATTAACACTCAGATTTAGCATCTTGTAAGAACATGTGTTCAGTTCTAGAACTCTTGTCAATACATTTCCTTTGGATAACCACCTGACCAAAATAGAGAAAATCATATACATATTCTTTTAATTTACAAACTTTTTGTCTTTTTTTTAACCTGTATAGGGGTCGCGTTTTGAAAAATATTGAAAAACACTGCTGTAGACTGATCTCTTGAATAATTCAAATCAAAGATTGGCTTTTATATTTAAAATTATATTTTTTTTTGTGTTCTGATGATGAGTGTTGGTATAAGAAAATATATTTTTTGATTGAGTAGCAGAATTTGTGAGATTATTGTACATTTGAGCAAAAGTTTTTAACAAAAATCATTATTATTGTCAGATTAATTTCTCCGGGAAGATGTTTAATTATAACATAAATATCTGATCACATCATTGTTTTAATGATTTATTTTATAAGTCTTATAGTTTAAAATATATTAAAAATCATTATTATTAATAGATTATTTATTTATTTTCTAGTGGAATGAATTGGTTGATTTGTTTCGTTATGGAATTCCATTAAAAAAACATCGGAAACATATAAAAGTTTATGAAAGAAGTTTCACAGGCGCCGAAGCTGTTCATTTTTTTCAAGATATTTTAAAAAAGAAATCAAATTTAGGTGGTGATATTTCAAAAGACCAAACAATCAAACTTTTAGATAAATTTTTAAAAGCAAATATCTTTTATCAAGCAAGCAATTCGTCAAAAAAGGATTGTTTAAATTTTAAACCCAATGGAGAAATATATTTGTAAGTTTCAAGAGTTTTTTTTTTTTTTTCTTTAAGAAAAATAGAATTTTAAGTCAATATATGCCTTGGTGTAGTGGTTAACTAATGGCCATTTGTACCAAGGGTCGCAGATTTGTCCCATGTGACATAAATTTATTTAAATTGAATTGGCTACCAATCAATTTAAATAAATAGGAACGGGGTCTAAATCAATAATATAATAATATAATATATATTTCTAAATACAGTATTCTGAACTTTGACATATATGGAATCATTACTGTTGAAAGTCATTTCCTCATATGATTATTTCATTGTTTTTTTTTACTTTCTCTTACCTTTAAGTATATGTTAATATGAGAGAAAGTATTGGATTCATGTCAAAAATTTGATGTCGAGATTTTGGATGGATACACGTTTTAAGGTCCCTAAAGTGGTTTTCGCGACATGGTCTGTCTGTGTGTCTGTCAGTCTGGGTTCAATTTAAAGCATGAAGGAATTGAGCTAGGAGGTTAAAATTTTATATTTAAGTTAGAAACCCACCTAGGACGTGAAAATAAGCTTTTGATCAAAATCGGCCAAAAAGTACTAGTACTTTACTGATGTAGTTATTCAGTTTTTTCGATTTTCTCAAAATTCGCTTTAACGATTTTGATTAAAATTCAAAAATCAATTATTTTTTAGATGCTCTTTAAAATGTATATTCTCATTTTGCCATTGAAATATTCTAAAGACCACTTTACTCTTGTACTTCATAGGAAGGATAGGAGAATTGGTTGCCATGGTAACAAAATATAAATCAATATTTTCCCATACTAATAAATTTTTTTAGGGTACTATAAAATCTATATTTAATATACTTTATATAGCCTATATATATACATTATAAAAATAATGATATATAGAGTACAAATATAATAGTAAAGTCCGCCTTCGGCATCAAATTTATTCTGGCTCACTGTTTGAAAATTTAAAGTTTTAAATTTCCCTCTCTAACTCCATTTCCTGTTACTTTGCCCAATCAGCGCCCTGACAGGCACATACACACAGGAAGTCAGTGGCTAGCGCTTTATATATTGTAATGATAATGATGATATCCCTAATGGCGAATTAATGATTCTAGCATAAATTTATATATGTATAATTATTATTAAACATGAATAGGAGGCAGGGTATATAAAATTTTTTTCGGGGCCGAACTCAAAATTTTTCTGCGAAATTTTTTTTTTAAGAAAATATATTTTTTTCGCACGAAATTTTTTGCGAACATTTTTCTATTGCGAAACCAAAGTTGTCCATCCTGCAAAAATTTGTTCGTTATGTCTGTATATCCCTATATATGTATATGTATTTGGGAAATTTCGGGGGGGCGGCCCCCCGGCCCCCCCTCCCGTGATAGGAGGCAATGACATGAATAAATATTTTAAATTTATTTTCAAGTAAAATGTTTTAACATTTCTAATTTAATCAGAGAATTAAATTCAAGCAAGAAAACACAAAGTTCTTACTTGAATTTAATTCTCTGATTAAATTATAATGTTTCAACTAGAACCAACGGTTACCAGTTTAACATTTCTAATATTAATTCCCGATTGTTACAGATTATCAACAGATGCATCAAATTTTCACAAACTGCCTTGGAATGATCTTAATCTTTTAGAAACATGTGATTCTAAAATTTCTAATGATCTTGAATCAAAAAATTTACATATAACTAAATCAAAAAAAGTATCTAAATCTAAAGAAAATCAAGAAGATGCGAAGCCAAAAAAATATCAACCTGAATCTTTTAATGAACATCATACGAAATATAAAAAGATAAAAGATGCTCTTAAAAATGTTAATTATAGCTTAGAGCGATTAGAGATAAATCAATATCCAAAAACATCATCATATTCTTCAATAAATAAATTTGAAAATCATTCTGATAATATCAGGCCCACGTCCACATATACACAAAAATTATCAAGTTATATTTATCCAAGAATACAGAATAAAACTTCGAGACATATTGTGATGCCACAGCTTAAAGAAATATCTAAAACTGTTGTATTATCTAAAATACAAAAACTTCTATTTAAAATAAACATAAATACTAAAATTTTAGAGAGTATATCAGCCGAGTGGATTTTTTCTAATTTACAACGATCAAACGTTCACAATCCACGACAATCTTTTTTACCAGAACCAATTCTATTATTAATAAATAATCTTATTAAATCTACAACAGAAGAGGATATTAAGAAAAAAGATATACAATTTATTAGCAATTATTTTTCATTTCTAGAAAGACCTCTTTTAACTTATCAACTTTATGAAATATTTATTTCCGCGTATAAATATATAGAATCATATAATGAATCTCTTTCTGAGTTCTCTCCAAAATCAGAGGATTATTTAACAAGGAATATTTCTCACGTCTCATATTTTGAAACGGCATTCACATCTGAAAGTCCCGTCACTAGAGTTGTACCTCTCTATAAATTCCACAAGAATATTAGTGTACCGAATCTCCTCTCAGAAGAATCATCTTTTAATAAAAACAATGGATATTTTTATGAAAAGCAGATGTCTTTTGATACAATCCCAACGAAAGTTGCACATTTTCGAAATAAATCTGGAGGATACCTCAACCCAGCTCTATGCCAATCACTGGATGAAATTGATCATGCTAATTTTGACTATGTTGAAGCTTTGGATTCCTTACAAAGATTAATGCAATATTCAAAAAGACCAAATCCGGTAAGTTTATTAAAAAGTTGTGATAGGGTATATTTAGACAAAAGTAGATTTTATTCTAATATATATACTAGATGTATGCATAAGTTTTTCCGGTTTGTTTGATAAAGAAAACACGTAATTTTCAAAGGAAATTAATTTTTTTTGATTCAAAATATTGGCCATCGGCTTCTACACATTTCACCCATCTTTCAGGTAAATCATGAATACCGTGCCAGAAAAACCACTTGTCTTTTGAGGAAAACCATTTGTCGAACCATTTTCCAACTTCCTCTGCTTTGGTAGTGCATGCCCCTGACGCGAAGAGGTGATAGTCAGATGGCGCCAGGTCTGGGGAGTACAGCGGGTGCGGAAGGATGACCCATCCAAGCGATATCAAGGTGTCTTTCACTGGTTTTACCGTATGAAACGGCGCATTGTCGTGTAACAAAATCACTTTGCCATCTCTTTTGGCCCATTCCGGTCGTTCTCCATTGTTCATAAACGTCTGCTGATTGTTTCTTGTGACATATTTAATGCTTTTGCCAATTACTGTTGAGTTTGAGTTGAGTCATCAGCCAATAACTCCTACAATTGCTCGTCTTCGCACTTTTGTGGCCTACCAGAGCCCTCACTGTCAATTTCACATTGAAATCACCACTTGTAAATTGTCGAAAGCCTCTCTCACATGTTCTAATCGATGGAGCAATATGTTTCTACGAACAAACGATGACTTTCAACAGCCTTTTTCTTTTGATGAAATAAGAAAATGAATGCGTGTCGCCAAAATGGCGTAAATGTGTAAATTTAATACTATGCGTACTTTTTGCTAGCGCCATCTCTTACTTAAACCGGCAAATACGTATGCATACACTTGGTATATATGGACCCTGTTACGCATTAATGTGTCAAGCGCCAGCTACCTAGATTTGAGAAAATTAACATCTCGAAAATATTTAATTAACATTAAAGTTTTTTCTTTTCATTGGATTCTATATAATTTTTTTTGTCAATTGTGCAAGTAACATTAAATATAAATTTTTTTAGGACATATTTCATAAAAAATACTATTAATTATAGCATTTGAAACAATATTCCGTCAGTGGCGGCTCGTGACCGAGACAACTGGGTAGGCGACAAATATATATAGGCCTATTACTTACGAAAATAGAAAAAAGAAAGAAAAAGGCGTATTTATTTATTTTTGTAAATTAAATCTATTCGCCTATCTTTTAATTTAGAAAATAATTCAATAATTTGATCTGTGAAGTTATCTTGTTTCGAAATTTGAACTAATAAATCTTCATGAGAAATTGCGCTCTACGGTAACACTTGTCATCGGCTGCTTAGTTCATCGCCTAACCGTTCGACTTATAGCGCTAGCTATCACTGCTGTGCGCATGCGCGACTGTCTAGAAATGTGGGCAGCGGAGTGTGGAGTACAGGCAGTGAATAGGCAAAGAAAAATATCGCCTTTACTTTATAAATACGAGGTTCTGAAGTGTTTCAAATTTTTTTTTTGCAAAATCATATACATCTGTATATTAATTAATAAATATAGTAATTATTTATGAAACTAAATATTTTTAAACTTAATAAATATAATAAAATTGATAAATATTTTTCATCTGTATATTTATAAGGTAGGCGTCGCCTACCTTGCCTACCCTAGCGAGCCCCCACTGTATTCCGTGCTTAACTCAATTTTTAATTTTTTGGCGCTTGGCACACTAATGCCTAAGAGGGTCCATATATATTCCTATTTACACCTAGGTATACTTAATAATATACTTATAAATTATTAATAAAATTAAAAAGAGACTGATTTTATTTCGCACTTTTTATTTCCAAATATACAAAATTTCTTTAGGATATTTCGATCGCATCACACAGCCATCCTCAGCCAAGACTAAAAATACATTAAAGGAAGGAAGCATAGTTAATTAATAATACAGTACATAATATAATTATAGGTTTCTTTGTAATGGCCTCCCTTTAATGTATTTTTAGTCTTGGCTGAGGATGGATGTGTGATGCGGCCGAAATATCCCAAAGAAATTTTGTATATTTAGAAATAAAATCAGGATTTATAAATATAAACGATTGTTTGTTTTTTCAGCCTCCCCATTGGAATGATTCTAGCAGCGAATGTTCTTTTTATACAGCAGATTCATGTTCTCCACATTATTCGTTAAATAATCTTCAAAATATATCTAAAGAAAAACAAGAGGAGATTTCCCAAGATGTAAATGAAACAGGTAATACTAAGACTTTGTGGAGGAAAGCCGTAATACAGATAGAAGATGAAACAAATAGAAAAACTTGTATAAGGGGGTTGGAGAACAATAACCAAATAAATATTTGGCGGAGGGCTCGTGTCACATAGTGAGGATTATTTTTTTCAGAGGCGGGGCCAGACGGGGGGGGGAGCGACGTTCTTTTCTTAAAATTTTAAAATAATCCTCACCTATTGTTCCCCTCCGCCAGATCATTTGTTCCGAGAACAGGGAAGGAACTCAAACCCAAATGTGCTGGCTTATTGTTCTCCAGCTCCTTTACTCATACTCATCCCAGCCTACTATCTAATCTAGAAAAATACTTGTTTTCGGCCTGAATTATTTTATTTTTAGTCCCCGAAACGTGGACAAGGGAAAATAAAATAATTCGGGCCAAAAACAAGTCTATCTTTTTGTTTCATCTTCTACAGGTAATACTATTTTTGAGTGCTGCCTAGAAAATTATTTTTGAAGAAAGAAAAACAAGAAGAAATGCAGGCAATGTAATTTCTTTATTGAGATCAGCCCACGGCTAACGTTTCGGTCCTAGATTTGGACTATCATCACAGCCTCTGATGATTGTCCAAACTCGACTCTCGAATACTCCCCATAAACTACTGTCGAAATTTATAAATGATGGCAGCGCTTCAATCTGACTGTCTATGAACAGGCTTTGCCATGTTCCTGGATGTCTGAAGTCACTAGCCAGTCATTTGGAAATCGCCAAAAATCGAAGCCATCGTCAACATTTATCATCATTCTCAATGCCAATCTTATACTTAAGCTTTGTAGACTATGAAGAACTTAGACGAGGGACTATTAATATTTATTATCTTGGTTTGTTTAATAGGAAAGAGGATGCAGCCAAATAATTGAGCCTCTAATTGGTAATAAACACTCTTTGATTAACCCTGCCATCTTCAGCCTTCAAAGAGAATTTTAAATTTTATATACATACGTTGTCATTAGTTAATAATATTGTTTGCATTTTTTGTCCAATGAATGTAATAATATATCTAACAAAGCTGTGAGTGTTATTTATTGGCGAGGCCAAACATTCCATGGCCCCGGAGAATCGAACCCAGGATCTCCAGGCTTTCCGGGGCAGAGGCGTGCTGTCCATTTCACCAGGCCACCGGACCCTCGACCTACACCAATAAAGAATCAAGATGTTTTGAATACTAATATCTAATTCAAATATATAAATCTCGAAAATATTTAACTAGAATCGTAATAATTCTTAAAATATCAAAAAGTGATACCATGAAGATCAAGATTATAAGCTTGCAAACAACTTGTATTATTAACTAATGACAACTCTATTTATGTATTGATATATAAAATTTAAATATGCTCTTTGAAGGCTGAAGATGGCAGGGTTGATCCCAGCCGAAACGTTCCAATAAAGAGTGTTTATTACCAAATAGAGGCTCAATTATTTGGCTGCATCCTCTTTCCTATTAAACATATCAGCTACATCCACTTTCTACTATTCAATTTATTATCTTGGTCAATTTCTGAATTTTCAAGACCTTAGATTCACAACGACGCACTTCAAAATAAAGCCTTATATTTAATTCCTCTTAAAATATACAACATTTATTTATTTTACATCTCAGCAATCATTAAGAACTTAAATTATACTTTATCTAAGTACACGTTTTAAAATTTATATTCAGATTTTTGGATTTTATATATTTTTTTTTTTTTTTTTTTGCATTAAGGAACCGCTGCACTCTGGAGGATTAGTATTGAAATTCGGACATGGTTCATTATTACACCGAATAACTACCATAATTTACTATCCAAAAAGGGAAAAATAAGAAAATTGTTTACTTTTGGACTTGGTCCACTTTTGCTTTGAACCACTCATATATTTGTCCCTCTTCTCTTTATTGAGTTCTAATTTATTTCACACTTTTGTTTTAGAATTGTATTACAAACCAATTCATTGGCACAAGGATGCTCAAGATCTTGGTATAACGATTATGCAACTTTTATTGTTATTTATTCCACCAGAAAGTAGAGTTCAATTAATTCTTCTTCTTAAAATGATGAAACATTTATTGAAACGTCAAGAAGATTCCATCAGAGAGTTGGTAATTATTTATTTTTAATTTCACACTCATATCTAAACTAAAATGTGGAGAGTATGAAAAATTCAGAGAATAGAGATGGAAAAGTCGACTCTGACTTGAGTCAAGAATCGTAGTTGTTAGGTATTTGTTCCAAAGGTCTCGGGTTCACATCCCATCTCATGCCACAATTTATTTCAGTTGTATTGGCTACCAATCCAAATGAAATAAATAGAAACGGGGTCTTAATGGCCTTCAATGCCGAAAAAGAACTTAATTTGTGTTTCTTAAAATTGCTTAATTATCGATTTTCCATTTCTTGCAGCAAAATTGATATATTTATTTTCTTTAAAACCAATTTTAACATTAATCTTGTGTTTAAATTTTTTTAGTGTTTATATGTTATAATTTTTTTTTTAATTTTTCAGGTTTATTCAACATTTTCATTAAGTATATTACGAAGTGATAATTATATACAAACAAATTTAAGTCTTATTTATAAAACTGTAAGATTTCTGTTACAAAATTATGATGATATTATCTACATCCCGTGTAATATTATTAAAGAAGTTGAAAGGAAATTAAATTCTTCATTAAAGAATCAAGATAATCAAGTAAGTAGACTAAATTTTGAGAATTTTTATTTATTTAAGTCTTCATTTAATACGATTGATAATTCAAAACGGCATATATCAGTAAAGAGAAAATATATCCTTGTTTTGCATATATCGTAGCCAATTCAATTGAAATAAATTTTTGTTTCATGAGTCGGGATTTGAACGGGACACTATCCCAAGTTAAGACAATTATGTAAAATTTTACTAAAATAAACATAGAAAAACATTGAAGTGAAAATGAGGGAGAATTCGAACTGGACCAATTAAGCAACTTGTCAATTGAGCTAATGACAGGAAAATTGGACTATACAACTGTATAAAATAAGAGGAACAGATAATGTTATATATCAGAAAAAAATCTGCTCATTTTTCTTTAAAGTTTTATAATTTTTAATTAAAAACACCTTGGTCGGGAAAAACACAACAACACTCTAAACTTCTACTCATAACAAATGAAATCACAGGGGAGCACGTTAAAAGAGCTTCATTACCAGGGCTGCAAATCCATCATAACAAAAATTATTATATCCCAAGTTAAGGTATTTGACTGTACATTTCTTTAGCGATAAAATGTATTAATTAAGAGAGAAATGTATATACAATATTTATTAATTCATATACACGACAAAAGTAGGGGTGTGCCGCCGGGAGATCAACCACCGATCCACCATGAATGGAATGGATGACTCCCATGTTGAGAGAAATATTTTGGTATAAACGGGCTACAAAAATAAATATTGCATTCTGTAGCTAAACAATTGTATTTTTATATATATATGACTCATTCCGATATCTTTTTTCGTTCTTATGCTACGTACTAGTGTAAAACTTTTCAAGCGGCCCTCGTGTATATATATATATATATTTATATAATATGATGGAAAATTAGGCTGTTTAACTTGATAAGGATAGTGGATAGCAGCCAGGAAAAATAAAATCAGATAAAAACAAGATCAATTTTTATCAGATTTTTCTTTATTTGATCGTCTACGTTTCGGACGCCAGTCGCGCCCTTCCTCAGGACCAATGATCGATACATATATAATTATAATAAAGTAACAGCAAAGACAATAATTTTTTTTTTTCCTTTTATACTTACAATCAATCGTCAAACAAATACAGATGGAACGAAAATTGAAATTGTGTATGAAACAATAAATATTATAATTATATATGTACAGTGAGGGTCAATATTAAGTCCCACCCATTTACATGTGATTATTTCATTGTTTTTATAAAAGAAAATGAAAATCTTTATTGGAAATTTTCTAAGTTTGAACTATGAAAGTTTCCATTAAAAAATATATAATATTTTTGTAAAAACAATGAAATAATCACACGTAGAAAACGACATGGGTGGGACTTAATATTGTCCCTCACTGTATGATCATAGGTCCTGAGGAATGGCGCGACTGGCGTCCGATCGACGATCAAATAAAGAAAAATCTGTTAAAAATTGATCTTGTTTTTATCTGATTTTATTTTTCCTGGCTGCTATCCACCATCCTTATATAAATATGGATATACACAATTTATAATTAATAAATAAAGGAAATTTGACCACCAGAAGACCTTCCTGAAAAATTTTTGATTCCAATTTTTACCAAATTCATTTTATGATGCATTTTCAGGCCTGGTGATGTTGAATCAATCCATCGAAACTGTATGCTTGCACAGTCGCTGATTCCTAATAAAACTCCAAACAGAAAAAAAAACAATTGTTTTTTATTTGAACCAATAAAACGCGGTCTTCACAATAAAACTTACCTTTAAAATATATATATATTATATATATATATATAAAGACAAAATTAAGCGTTAAGTTAATTGTTGAGTAAATCTCAACCCGAGAAATTTTGTCTTTATATCCAGCCATTCACGGAAACCTTCCTGAATTTATATACGTTTATATAATTATGCACTCAAAGTCTTATGTAATCTTCCATTCAAACAGTAATTCTCAATTGATTTGATACATATTTCCAGAATTATTTTGAAGCTGTCCCTTGACTCATCTTAATAATAATAATAATTTCAAAATTGTGAGTAATAAAAAACAAATTATATATAAATTATTTTTTTTTTCTAGAATTCCTATTTTACATTCTGCGAGCGAATCTCATCCGAACAGTTCGAAAAGGAAAAAATGACAGAATCTCAAAAAGCACTCACAGGGCTACTTGATTATATCGTCAATGACAATCAAATTAATGAGAAAGATAAAAAAATGAGATTGAAAATGGTAAATTGTAACACAATTTTATCCTAAAGTGTAATTTTTAAATTTATATTAATTATGATTAAATATAACATTGATTAGATGTATTATAGCAGGTAAAGAAAAATAGAATTTACAAATCTGGGAAAACATTAAGGACCTGGATTTGTTTCTATCAATTTTAATATATTATCTATTAATTATTTTTAAGATGATTAAAATAAATTATTTTTTAAACAATAAATTTATATAATAATGCTTTTTTTTTTGATGAATTTCTCCAGGCACATCATTTTGCAATATATATATATAATGAAGTTTTGAGAGGAAGTGCAGAGGCAGCCAAAAATTATTCTGAATGCTAAACAATTTTCCGGAGATGATTCGGTGCATTTATTAGTGCTTTATCATCAGTCCTTTCTGTAATAAAAAACATACACATCAATATAAAAATATTCAAGTATATATCAAACATAATGCAACAATTTGAAATAACTTACAATTTTTTTTTTTTTTTTTTAAGCTCAGAATTAGTCTATGAATGCATGGTATTTACATATGTTTTAAATTGTTGACAATTGAACATGTATATTGTTGAACGGGCATACAATGTTTTTCAACAATATACAAAATACAAAAACGACTTACTACCTGTCATTTTTTGTCCAAGAAAGAAAACACAAGTATCTTTTATTTTATTTAACAATATACATGTTGAATTGTCAACAATTTAAAACATATCTATATACCAAGCATTTATAGACTAATGATTATAACTGGATATGGCTGATGTGGATGTATTCAAGGGATGATAATTAGGCAGCCAAACACAAAAAAACAAAAATTTTTATTTTTTCTCTGTCGACGTTTCGAACGCTCATCGCGCTCATCATCAGGACCTACGGTCAACAAATATTATTTATTCATCTTCAATCAATATATATGTAATATATCAATCTTTTTAATATATGAATAAATAATATTTGTTGACCGTAGGTCCTGATGATGAGCGCGATGAGTGTTCGAAACGTCGACAGAGAAAAATAAAAATTTTTGTTTTTTTGTGTTTGGCTGCCTAATTATCATCCCTTGAATATTTATAGACTAATTCTGATCTTAAAAAAAAAAAAAACAATTGTTAATTCATTCCATATTGTTTCATTATGTTTGATATATATATATATATATATATATTCTGGAAGGTTTCCGCGACCGGATGTATGCGAAGATAAGTTTTCTCGGGTTGTGTCGCGTGTGATGTTGAGATTTACTCGACGTTTCGGCTCTCCTTTTGGAGCCATTTTCAAGAGTATGGAATTAGGGGGGAATTGTTGGGGTGGTTTGTTTACGGGGTCGCAGTCTTGCTGGTCCCCAGGTCCACTAACCAAACCAATAACACATCGACTTGGGGAGGCAGACTGAGGCCCCGTAGTCAACCCAAACCGAACACAAACGCAATTACACACACTCAACCTTCCTCCTGCTCTCAGAGACCGAACCAAGCCTCTGAGGCATCCAAATTGACCTGGGGACCAGCAAGACTGCGACCCCGTAAACAAACCACCCCAACAATTCCCCCCTAATTCCATACTCTTGAAAATGGCTCCAAAAGGAGAGCCGAAACGTCGAGTAAATCTCAACATCACACGCGACACAACCCGAGAAAACTTATCTTCGCATATATATATATATATATATGGACCCTGTTATGCAATGGTGTGTCAAAGACCAAACATCGAGTTTTGAGAAAATCAACAATAAAGTTTTTTGTTTACATTGGATTCTATATAATTTTTCTTGTCAATTGTGCAAGTAACATTAAATATAAATTTTTTTAGGACATATTTCATAAAAAATACTATTAATTAAAGCATTTGAGACAATATTCCGTGCTTAACTCAATTTTGAATTTTTTGGTCTTTGACACACCATTGAATAACAGGGTCCATATATACTTGTATTTTTATCTCAGCCCTTTTTTGCATCTCCGATGTTTTTCATCGGAGATGCAAAGAGGCGCCTCGCATTATTTTTGCCCAGAGACGAGGTGAAATCAAAAAAATGAGCCTCGCTTTTCTGATTTATATAAAAGCGAGGAAATATTTTCACTTAAATAAAACCCCTACAGAATTTTATTTGTTTCATATATTCTCGCTTTTATATAAATCAGAAAAGCGAGGTGCATTTTTTTTATTTCACCTCGACTCTGAGCAAAAATAATGCGAGGCGCCCTTTTTGCATCTCCGATGTTTTTGTTTGAGATTTCACTTCTTTTTGTGAAATATCACATTTAAATATTATTTTATCATTTTTTTTTTATTAAATATTAAATTATCCCATGAAAGATCTTTTATTATTCATTACAAACAGTTAAAAATATAAATACATCCTTTGGTATCCATTCGAAACGCTAAACATAATATTTAACCCTCAAAATAATCCTTATTTATTCTAGTTCAATATAAAAAAATTTGGCTTCGATATCATAAAAACTTTTTGAGATATTCGCCCAGAAAGAGAAAAGTTTCTCAAAAA
The DNA here is from genome assembly GCA_023213315.1 of Euborellia annulipes. Classification (NCBI taxonomy): domain Eukaryota; kingdom Metazoa; phylum Arthropoda; class Insecta; order Dermaptera; family Anisolabididae; genus Euborellia; species Euborellia annulipes. The sequence continues at coordinate 24,584 of JAKCPI010023089.1, read as the reverse complement.
AATTTTTTCACGTCCCTATCTTCTTTCACATCTTTTATTAAGGATTTAAAATATTTCTTGATAATCGTCATCTTAGAGACGACTCGTCCATGTAAATGCAATGGGCCATTGGAATCTATTGGAATATCAACTAAATGGTAGTATTAAGAGTTTCTTTTGCTTTCTTTTGCCTTTTACTTGCTCGGCGACGAGTCGCTCCCGAGACTTTTGATATTGATGTCTATGTTTTTTATTATAGAAAGGACTGATAATGGAGGACAAATAAATCCACCGAAACGTCTCCATAAAATTGTTGTAGTATTCAGAATAATTTCTTTTTGGCTGTCTCTGCCCTTCCTCTCAAAATTATCATCACAGCCATCACTATATATATATCCAATCACTTCTTAATTATATAATATACTAGCTGCGGTAGGGTTGCCTTCGGCAACCCTACCCCGCTAGCCCTGGCGGGCGGCGTCTCGGGATATGACTAAGAGTTGTCCAGATAAATGTATTTTAATTAATTATGAGGAAGAGTTTTTATTTTTTATTTTAAATATTTGATTAATATATTTTTCAATTATTTACACCCTAAGAAAGCCACATTTTAAATTTTATTAAAATCGAATGAAAAATAAATTTTAGGGGAGGCAGGGGGGTGATTGAACTTTCTGAGGTCTAAAATACCATTTTTCAATTATTTACACCCTAAGAAAGCCACATTTTAAATTTTATTAAAATCGAATTAAAAATAAATTTTAGGGGGGGGGGGGGCAGGGGGGGGGGTGATTGGACTTTCTGAGGTCTAAAATACCATTTTTCAATTATTTACACCCTAAGAAAGCCACATTTTAAATTTTATTAAAATCGAATGAAAATTAAATTTTAGGGGGGCAGGGGGGTTATTGGACTTTCTGAGGTCTAAAATACCATTTTTCAATTATTTACACCCTAAGAAAGCCACATTTTAAATTTTATTAAAATCGAATGAAAAATAAATTTTAGGGGGGGGGGGCAGGGGGGGGGGTGATTGGACTTTCTGAGGTCTAAAATACCATTTTTCAATTATTTACACCCTAAGAAAGCCACATTTTAAATTTTATTAAAATCGAATGAAAATTAAATTTTAGGGGGGGCAGGGGAGGTTATTGGACTTTCTGAGGTCTAAAATACCATTTTTCAATTATTTACACCCTAAGAAAGCCACATTTTAAATTTTATTAAAATCGAATGAAAAATAAATTTTAGGGGGGGGGGGGCAGGGGGGGGGTGATTGGACTTTCTGAGGTCTAAAATACCATTTTTCAATTATTTACACCCTAAGAAAGCCACATTTTAAATTTTATTAAAATCGAATGAAAATTAAATTTTAGGGGGGGGCAGGGGGGTTATTGGACTTTCTGAGGTCTAAAATACCATTTTTCAATTATTTACACCCTAAGAAAGCCTCATTTTAAATTTTATTAAAATCGAATTAAAAATAAATTTTAGGGGGGGGCAGGGGGGGGTGATTGGACTTTCTGAGGTCTAAAATACCATTTTTCAATTATTTACACCCTAAGAAAGCCACATTTTAAATTTTATTAAAATCGAATGAAAAATAAATTTTAGGGGGGGGCAGGGGGGTGATTGAACTTTCTGAGGTCTAAAATACCATTTTTCAATTATTTACACCCTAAGAAAGCCACATTTTAAATTTTATTAAAATCGAATGAAAAATAAATTTTAGGGGGGGGGGCAGGGGGGGGTGATTGGACTTTCTGAGGTCTAAAATACCATTTTTCAATTATTTACACCCTAAGAAAGCCACATTTTAAATTTTATTAAAATCGAATGAAAATTAAATTTTAGGGGGGGCAGGGGGGTGATTGGACTTTCTGAGGTCTAAAATACCATTTTTCAATTATTTACACCCTAAGAAAGCCACATTTTAAATTTTATTAAAATCGAATGAAAAATAAATTTTAGGGGGGGCAGGGGGGTGAATGGACTTTCTGAGGTCTAAAATACCATTTTTCAATTATTTACACCCTAAGAAAGCCACATTTTAAATTTTATTAAAATCGAATGAAAATTAAATTTTAGGGGGGGGTCAGGGGGGTGATTGAACTTTCTGGGGTCTAAAATACCATTTTTCAATTATTTACACCCTAAGAAAGCCACATTTTAAATTTTATTAAAATCGAATGAAAATTAAATTTTAGGGGGGTCAGGGGGGTGATTGAACTTTCTGGGGTCTAAAATACCATTTTTCAATTATTTACACCCTAAGAAAGCCACATTTTAAATTTTATTAAAATCGAATGAAAATTAAATTTTAGGGGGGGGTCAGGGGGGTGATTGAACTTTCTGGGGTCTAAAATACCATTTTTCAATTATTTACACCCTAAGAAAGCCACATTTTAAATTTTATTAAAATCGAATGAAAAATAAAAAAAATAATAATTATAGGGGTGGGGGGTGGGGGCGCAGAGCGGAAAAATCTTTTCAAATGTCGAATTGTTAGGGGGAGGAAGAGTTTTTATTTTTCATTTTAAAGATTTGATAAATATATTTTCCGTAAAGCGAGTTAGATCCTGTTTTCCAATGCTTTGCTATGGGGTAATTGATAACCCCCAAAAAGGGGGGGTTCCCTACCCCTAATTCGATATAATGATAGCCTAAAACCACCCCCGGAAAATTCCCTACCCATTAAAAAAAACTCCATGAAAATCGGTCCAGTAGTTTCGGAGTCTATGCGTTACAAACAGACAGACAGACAGACAGACAGACAGACAGACAGAGATTGTCTTTTATATAATAGTATAGATATATATATATATTGAAGGTATTTCATTATCAATATTTTAAGCAGATAATATTGAAGAAAAATAAAATTTATTTGTATAAATAATTTCTTTATTTTTCTGGCAACTTAATATTGGCCTTAGAAATTTGGCCAAAATTGAGTTTAAAATTTTAATGCTATCAGCTGCTTAATAAAATGCCAAATAGCTCAGTATTAACTCATACATTCCGATTCATTTATTATGTTGCTATTTTAACATATAATGATGAGGATTTCTCGTAACTCAATTTTGCTGAATATCAAATAAACTTCTAAATTTCATTTATTTTTCTTTATTATAATTTCTTTACAAAAAAATTTAAAACCACTAGACCGGGTTCATTAAGAAATTATATAAAAAATAAAGCTATGAAGATGAAAATATAAATAAACTTATAACTTTTAATTGAAATTTTTAGTTTAAAAAAGGAACCTGATAAAAAACTACAAACTATTTAAAAAATGTAATTGTTCTAGATAACTATAAAAAGCAAATATTGAATAGAATCTTTCGTGATGTTTATTTCATACTGTTTATTAACGCTTTTGTGGTTTGAATTATTATTATTAGGGGAATTTTTAATTATAGACCACATTTTGTATTAATTATTTATTAATTTTGAATAAATAATTAATAACACAATGTGGTCTATAAATTATTTTACAAAAAAGAAATTATGGAAAAACCCTTGAATTTTAAATTCAGATCTGCCACCCTGATATTTCTATGGTAGCCTGTCGGTCCCCTTGCTCTCTTATAATAAACTATAAAGTGAAACTGACCTATTAAAATAATCTCTCTTTTTTTACAGTTCAAAGATGCTCATCCTGATATTTATACTCAAAGATTTCCTGAATTGTTTTCTGTAGTTGATGATGATTCTTCAAGTGTTAAAAGCCGACATCTCAGTTCTCTAAAGAGGATAAGAAGTCTTCGATTATAATAAATATAATTGTAGAAGCAACATGATAAAATATCATGTTGGTTCTACAATGACAGAAATGTAATTTATTTTAATTAGAACAAAAATTATTTTTCAAAATAAATTTATTTTGCATAGGTAATATAAAAAATTTCTGTCTAAATTATGATTATTAATTAATATTACCACTTCATATGCTAAGTTGGAAAAGTCTTTGTTGAGGGTTGAGGCATTATTTGCCATCATCAGGGGGGAGGAAGAGGATTTATAAACAATTAAAATATGAAAACTGTTCTATTTTCAAATAGATAATATTTAAAATTTTAACCCAATTTTTCCTTTTCTATTATGCTAATCAACTTTTGGGACTTAATTTAGATATACGAAATTTTTTTTTCTAATTAAAAATAAATTTTTATTTTGTTTTGTGTGTTCTTTTCTGTAATTTATTAATAAACTCAATTATATATTAAAGTAATTACAGTGTATATATATATATATATATATATATATATATATATATATATATATATATATGCGAAGATAAGTTTTCTCGGGTATATATATATATATACGTATATGAGAAAATTACTGGCAATACTGTGAACAAGGAAAATAAATGCAATAAATCAAAATTATTTTAGAAGAAATCTTCTAATATTAGTGCCTTCTTCAGGAACTGTTTTAATATTACTATTAATTTAGATTTAATTATTTTTTTACAATTTTTTCATGAGTAACTTATACACAGCCATTTTTGGGATAGAATAATAATTTAATTTATTTTTTTCCTTTTTATCTTAATAGAGCTCTGACTTATGGAAAAAAGAAATCAAAATTTTTTATGACGGTTGAAACTGTCCGAGTAAGATATTGTAAAAGGAGCAGGAGGTTTACTCGATTGTTTTTGCAGATGAAGGTGCAGAGATGAAATAATTTTGAAAAAATTATACCGAGGATTTTTATTGACGAGACGACTGTGATTGCAATTTTAACAGTTTCGGTCTGAAGAGACCATCATCAGGCCTGCGAAAGATTAACATAAAAAAGTGAGTCAGCACACAGCAATAACAACAAATTAATCACATCATCAATTATCATTTTCAAGAACATTTCCTTAAATTCTAGCTTATTCAAATACAGCTAAACGATATTTTTATTATTTATCAGCAAGATATTTATTATATTTTAATTTGTTAAATGCATTTGTAAGCGTTTCAAAATGAGAACCAAAATAAATTATGTTCAATTTACAGTGCAATAAAAGTCATTTACATATGTATAATTACCTAAATCCTCAGGTATATATATATATATGCTGAAATGACTTTTATTGCACTGTAAATTGAACATAATTTATTTTGGTTCTCATTTTGAAACGCTTACAAATGCATTTAACAAATTGAAATATAATAAATATCTTGCTGAAGTACAATAAATAATAAAAATATCGTTTAGCTGTATTTGAATAAGCTAGAATTTAAGGAAATGTTCTTGAAAATGATAATTGATGATGTGATTAATCTGTTGTTATTGCTGTGTGCTCACTCACTTTTTTATGTTAATCTTTCGCAGGCCTGATGATGGTCTCTTCAGACCGAAACTGTTAAAATTGCAATCACAGTCGTCTCGTCAATAAAAATCCTCGATATAATTTTTTTAAAATTATTTCATCTCTGCACCTCCATCTTCAAAATCAATCGAGTAAACCTTCTGCTCCTTTTACAAAATTTTTTATCTTCCTCTGGGGAAAGGGGGAAGCACAGAAATTACTCCTGACAAAATTGCTTAAAAAGATCTAAATATAATTCAATGTATTATATATATATATATATATATATATATATAAAACAGGTCTCAAAGAAAATTAGAACAAATAGTGATTTTTTTCGAAGAATCTCTAATCTATTAATCTGTTGGCTGTTGGCTTGCATTCATTTTTCTTGTATATAATATATATATATATCAGGGGATAGACAAAATAATATGAACACCGGACATATAGACAATATTTATTTATTAATAATGTGTTGAGCTACGATTTAGAAATTTTTACAGGTTATTTGGGGGTACTCTAGGTTGTCTAAGTGTTCGACCTCGAGGACCCTGTGCTAACTTGGGGGTGGGTCAAAGTTTTAGGACATTTTTCAGTTTTTATTTTGTTTTATATCTTGTAAACTAAGCATATTTTGTGCACCATAATAGATTACAAACTTGTAGTACATTAAATTGGCTAAAATTTGGTTGAAAAAGCGAATTTATAGACCTAATATTAACTGAGATTCGACCAATCAAAGTTCAAGACAAAGTTTCTCGAAATGTAAAATAAATAGGAAATTTAATCGGCCGTATCTCGTTTAATAATAATAATAATAATAATAATAATAATAACGTCTTTATTCTTCTTTTTAACATTTTACATAAAAAAATTGACATACAGCCCTAAGACATCTTTCCCCTGGCCGGGTTAGCCGTCGTGGAGAGTCGCTTACAGGAAAAAACAAAAAACAAAAAAGTACGCAAAATCAAAAATAAATAGATCATTAAAAGGAGAAAAAATAAATAAATAAATAAATAAATAAAAAAATCTCGTTTAATATTGGGTCTACAAATTGATTTTAGCCAGGTGAGAACAGTGATGGCAAACGTGAAATAGTCAAACCACGCCCATTTTTACCTGTTTAGCCAATTGAATTTTAAAGAGGTTTAGTTTTAAAAATGCTCAGTTCAAAATTTTTTAAATTTAACTCTGCTGCAAATGGGCATTAGTGACCCGCGAGCTAGTACTAAGAAAAATATGAACAAAATTTGACCCACATCTCAAAAAGGTTCGCAATCCCTGGTGTAGAAAATATGCTTAATTTACGAACTATAAACAAAAAACTGAAAAAAAAGTTCAAAAATTTTGAGATTTTTGCACCTCCCACCCCCTTCCCCCTCCCACAGGGTTCTCGAGGTCGAAAACTTAGAATAGACAGTACCCCCAAATAACCTGTAAAAATTTCTCCAAGCAAATGGTGGCTCAACACATTAATAAATAAATATTGCCTATTAATCCGGTGTTCATATTATTTTGTCTAACCCCTGTATATATAATTGAAAGATACACAAACAACTCGATATGAAAAATACTTTTCATATTATTAAATAAATAAATCAAAAGATATATTAATATGTTAAAAATGTTTAGATTCACTACTTTCAAATATTGTTGCAATTTATTTAAAATGCTTTTAAATCTTATATAAAGGTTGACTAACATTCAGTATTATATATATATAACTTTATATTTATTCAGGTTTAAGCATATTTTAAATAAATATTGACTGTACTTGAAAGTTCTGAAGAAAAGTTAGGTATGAATACCTCGTGTGTAATATATATATATATATATCAAAATAAAATATACAAATACTATCCTCTCATTTCATTTTAATAAATAATTACATAGTGAAATTTGAAATCATTTAATGTTTCAACTTTTAATTATAAATTTTTAGTTTTTTTTTTTAACTATGGATTAGATAGTATTTGTCTACTTTATTTTGATACAAATAAGTACAAAAGCGAGTCAAAAATTATCAATACTTGCTTTTAACTTTGTCATACTGTATAACAGTTTTTAATCAAGAAGGAACAATGAACAGTGTTCCGATTTCTCTGATCAGAGAGTTTCAAATTCATCGTAAAAGTGATTTAGAATCGTATTGCCGAAATGAGTGTGATTTGGACGCTGTGCGTCATCCAATACTAAAGGAAAAATCTAAGGACTGTGATGAATTTAAATATCTCAAACACTTTTAAGGGGCGCGTCTCGAATACGGGGGGTGGGAGGGGGGGCAGCTCTGGAAAGAATGTTTACAAGTTTTTTTAGTTCAGATGATAAGTGGCTAGATGGCTCCACTAGGTTGTTTTCCAACAAAAAATATGTTACGCTGTCAGCCGTTTGAAACTCTGGATATAAATGAATTAACTTTTTTTAACAAATAAATTTAATTATACATTTTTTTAACAAATAAATATAATTATACATTTTTTACAATTTATAAATGTCCTTTTGTTTAAAAAAAAATTTAATACTACTACGTGCCATTTAAGTAGCTTCAAAAAGTTTAGAAATATCATCAAGCAAAGTGGCCGAGAGAGTTAAGGAGCAAGTGAAATGCAATAAGCTCGAGCTCGAATCTCTCTCTGGGAGCAAGGTTCCCCCCCCTCCCCAGGGAACTAACAGTAAGCAGGGGGGCTGCTTACTGTTAGTTCCCTGACAAGCGTATAGATGGCCCTAAACTTATAAATTTTAACCTGGAGCTGTTCAATCTTAATTGTGTTTGATCTGTGGTCTCGAAAAACAGTTATTAGCCGATTCATAAGCTGGTTACTCTAGGCGACAAGAGATGGCGTTAGTTCTGCCCATAGGGAAACAAGCATTTCATTTGAAAGGTTCCAATTAAAGGCAAAAAATCAATTATTCTTTAACACAATGATTACTAATTAAGATATAGAATTTTTAAAAATTTCTTTTATTTAATGTGATTAATCTAAAAAAATTTTTTTTCGAAAATCAAAAAAAGGGCTTCTATAGATATTTTAAATAGCTTTAATGAAAAAATTGTAGCCGCTGGAACCTCTCAAAATCAGCACCTCGAGACGCGCTCCTTAAGCATCCCCAATATATAGTGATATAAGTCTATGATGAATTTGATATGAATTCACAGCCTCCGACCAGAGAATTCGGATCACTGTCTCTTACAACTCCTTATTAGGCAAATGAAGCCAGTAAGGTCAAATTCCCCCACCCTTTATATCAAATGTGCCCACTCTAAGCACGCAGAAAGGAATATGACAACGTTCTGGCTAAACTGTTGATAATTTTTTATTCGTATTTCTTTATAATTTTAAAAGATTTATATATATATATACTTGCATTAAAAATATATGTAACAACGAAATATAATCACTCTGCATCTTCTCTTAAAGGTGTTGGAAACAAACAATACATTAGCCAAAATAATATATGTGGTCAGATAATAAATAAACTTCAAGGAGGGATGTATTAATCTGACAATAAAGAATTAATAGATCTAATTCGTATTGAAATTAACAATTTAGAATGCTGGTGAGAAAAATTTATTTACACTGAACCCATGTTCTAATATATCGTCAAATTTAAGTTTGATGCCTAAAAGAAAAGTTCCTATTTTAAAGAAATTGCAGAATGATTTTAGTGTGTATATTTTATGAAATTTATATTGATTTTTTTTATAGATCTTTTTATATTTAAATACATGAAAAATATATATTTTAATATTTTTATACGGTAGAATAAAATTAGAAATAATTTAATATATTGTTTTACTTGATTCCTCTTTAATAAATTTTTACTTTCTCTTACCCTATATATATAATATATATACAAAGTATTGCGATTATGTCAAAAATTTGATGTCGAGATTTTGATGGATATACATGTTTTGAAGTCCCCTGAGTCCAAAAAAGTGGGTCTGTGTGTGTGTGGACATTTTTAAGCATGAAGGAAATGAGCTACGAGGTTGAAATTTTATATTTAAGTTAGGCACGCCCCGAATTCGTGAAAATAAGTTATTAAACAAAATCGGCCAAAAAGTACTAGTATTTTACTGATGTACTTTTTCAGTTTTTTTCGATTTTCTCAAAATTCGCTTTAACGATTTTGTTTAAAATTCATAAATCAACTATTTTTTAGATGCTCTTTAAAATGTATATTCACATTTTGCTGTTGACATCTTCTGAAGACCACTTTACTCTTGTTCTTCATAGGAAAGATGGGAGAAATGGTTGCCATGGTAACAGAATTTAAATCTTTTTCTTTTTAGATTAAAATTCATATAAATCAATTATTATTTAAATTAAGTTGTATGCTGGGTATGTGAGATTGGAGTTGGGAAGAATAAAACCAGCGTTGTCGAACACCTTTACACTTTAATTCAAGCAAACGTTTCGGTAACCATAACGGTTGCCATCCTCAGTGCCATTGTTTGTAGCTTTCATTGGCACTGAGGATGGCAACCGTTATGGTTACCGAAACGTCTGCTTGAATTAAAGTGTAAAGGTGTTCGACAACGCTGGTTTTATTCTTCCCAACTCCAATTATTATTTAGATGCACTTTTAATATTTTTTGGGAAAATTGATTGAGGTACACTTTGCTGATGTAATTAAGTTTTTTTTTTAAATTAATTTTCCGGCTCTTCCTTCCATAGAGCTCCCATTCAAAAGGAACTAAGATGCAATGGGAAACTAAATACAACAAAAATCTGGTGTGACACAGTGGCGGATTAATGCAAATTTGTCGGGGGGGGGGGGCGGTTTTTTTTTTTTTTATTTTTTTTATTTAAGGACTTTGTGGGCATCTATGGCCATTTAGACCCCTTTCCTATTTATTTAAATTGATTGGTAACAAATTCAATTGAAATTAAAGCCCGGAAATCATAATTTCTTTAGATTTCTAGTTTTTATAACATTGTGAATTTCTTCTCGGGGGGGGGGGGCGATCGCCCCCCTCGCCTTCCCTTTAATCCGCCCCTGGTGTGACATCACAGTACACAACTTTTAATTAGCGAAGGTAAGAGAAAGTTGTGTGCTGTGCGTAACGTCCCACCAGATAAAATAAAATCCCTTCAATTCTCGCGCCATCCCCTCCACTCCTCTTTGAATTCGCTCCTTTTTTAGAAGTGAAGTGAAGGCGTCCTTGAAGCGTTAGTTGCCTTTTGCCTCGCGCGGGAATAATGTAGTGTCTCGCAGTTCGTTCACTTCTCTCTCGCTTTATTAAAAGTTTATTTTTATTTTGTGATTATCAGTGCTCATCAGTGTTTTAATTAGTGCTCGAGAATTATGGATTATTATTTTTAATGTTCGTCATCTACTTCTTAGTCTCACATCGCGGGGTCAAATCAGGATTATTTTAAAGGTATTTATAATATTTAGTAAATTTCTCTCTCTATTATTTAGAATTCTGTTTCCTAAAATTTCCTATCAAATGTTTGTTGAAAATCCCATTTATTATTTTTTATTATAAAAATGTTTTAATTCATTTTAATATTCTGTTATTAATAGTTTTTCTAAGAATCGCCATTTTACTTGATTGTCGAGAATCAAATTATACAACAAACTTGTTTTTTAGTTCGAATTCTTTTTCAGATTTTGATTAAATATAATCATATCAAAAATCAGCTAAAAAAATTGATATAAAAAAGAATAGTTGAAAATTATTAAATTAATATAGGATTATCTATTTTATTAATTCCTCAATTTTAAAACTTGTACAACCCCAGGGGGTGCACTCCAATGGGAGAATTTGAAATTGTGTGACGTCACGTATGCCACCCCAGTGAGAGTTTGACACTTTAATCCGCTAGAGAGCAGGGTAGTCAACCGATGAAATGATCATGTGATTTCTATATATATTATATTCAAATATTGTCAAATACGTTAAAATTGTCATTCAAGAGATAAGTATTGGATTTCATTATATACTTAAAAATGTTTTTAATTATATTTATATGTTTATTAACTACATTTCCATTTATATTTTTAGGGAAAAGAAAATGTTTAGCAAAAAATTGCAATAATTATGACAAACTAATGAAATTGATAACCTAAAGATCATTCGATTTGGGCACAGTATTCCTAAAAATAACAGTCACCTGTGAGATCTTTCACAACAAATGGAAACATCCAATAAGATAAGTAATTTTTCTAATAAAACTAATAAAACTATGATAAATATTAGTGAAAATCAAACAATTGTCAATATTTTTGACAATAGTTTGAGAACACCAAATATTCTTCAAAATTTATTATAGAAATGGAGAAAGATCATCCATTAAATGATACATCAAATTCCTTAGAAGTTTTTTCTTTTGCTGAGGATTCAGATGTTATTCTTCGACAAAACTATCAACTGGACAACTCGCCTAATTTACCAATAACTTACGTTACTAATTTTGATTCTTTTTCAGATCGTCACAAATCTATAACAAATGACAATTTAACTTTATTTATTTATCTCTTGTGTATTTTTGTTCATTTTTACATATTATAAATTTTTTTATTTCTTTTTTGTATTCTGTACCCCAAAAGGTATAAAATGTATTTATCTGTATTTTTTTTTAAATAAATAGTTTATCTTTCCAAAATATCTGATGTTTATGTTATAAAAAATACCCAGATTCTTTCTATATTAAAAATTACTTATTAACAAAAAAATAATATATATAATTAAAAAAAAAAAAATCAATAATATATATATATATATTTACACGAAATACATAATTTTAAATTTAGCGGCTAAAATTTGGTTTGAATTTTGCGCAAATTCCCTGCGTTCTGATTGTGCCACCCTGATGGCGGACAAAAACCAGAAATTAACATTGAGTACGCTCTCTGTTTATATATAACTCTGTGTACAACCCGTACAGATCATATTTAGTTCTGCTTCTCTCCAGCAGATAGCAGCATCATACTAACACTCGAAGCTTTCGTTGGGAATTCATTGTTACATTAATTAAATGTGAAAGTGCTTGTGTTCAGAGTGTTTCCAGTCCTGTTTGTAATAAGTGTTTGTTTCAAAAGGTGCTTTTGATTCATCGCATCTTCGATTGGGTGAGTGTTTAAATATAAATTATTGAATTTGTTAAATTGTATAAATACTTGCATTGGCCATAACGACGAGAAGAGAGTACGACCGAGTGAGGTAAATGCCCTGGACCAATGATGCCTCTATTTCACGGCCCCCCCCCCATCCTTTTCGATTCATTTTTACTTTCTCTTGCCCTATATGGAACCTGTTACGCATTAGTGTGTCAAGCGCCAGGTACCGAGATTTGAGAAAATTAACATTAAAGTTTTTCTGATTTACATTGTTTTGATTAGATTATATGGACCCTGTGCATTAGTGTGTCAAGCGCCAAAAAAATTAAAAATTGAGTTAAACACGGAATATTGTTTCAAATGCTATAATTAATAGTATTTTTTATGAAATATGTCCTAAAAATATTTATATTTAATGTTACTTGCACAATTGACAAAAAAAATTATATATAATCCAATGAAAACAAAAAACTTTAATGTTAATTTTCTCAAAAGTCGATAGCTGGCGCTTGACACACTAATGCGTAACAGGGATGTTAATTTTCTCAAAAGTCGATAGCTGGCGCTTGACACACTAATGCGTAACAGGGTCCATATATGAAATATATAGAGAAAGTATTGCGATCATGTCAAAAATTCGATGTCGATATTTTGATGGATATACACGTTTTGAGGTCCCCTGAGTCGAAAAAAGTGGTTTTCGGGACATGGTTTGTCTGTGGGTGTGTGTGTGTCTGTCTGTTAACAAAATATCCCAAGAACGAAAAGTGCTATGAGGTTGAAATTTTATATTTAAGTTAGGCACCCCCCCCCCCCCCCCTGGAACATGATGATCTGATACAGAGTTTTAGTTCATAGGGAAAAATCTTTTAAAAATCACTAAATTCTAAGAAATATTTAAAATAAATTATTTATAGTAGAAAATAAAAAGGCCGAGCAGCTATATTTATTTCTTTATTTAAGAACCCACAGCGATGTTTCGGTTGACTATGCGACCATCTTCATGGCTACAATGGAGTTTATAAAAACATAACATCAAGAGGTTGTTATAACAAAATACAAATTTCAAGATATAAAAATAAATTATCATTACCTAGAGTACAGTCAACAGAAAACCCTCTTAAGTTCTTTGACAGACATTTCATAAAATTCATTACGATCTTCAGATATAATGCATTCAGCGCCAAAGTCAATATAAATTTTATTTTAATCATACAAATCTTATATACCTTCTAGTTCTATTTTGGTTGTGGATTAAAATAAAATTTATATTGACTTTGGCGCTGAATGCATTATATCTGATAGATCGTAATGAATTTTATGAAATGTCTGTCAAAGAACTTAAGAGGGTTTTCTGTTGACTGAACTCTAGGTAATGATAATTTATTTTTATGTCTTGAAATTTGTATTTTGTTATAACAACCTCTTGATGTTATGTTTTTATAAACTCCATTGTAGCCATGAAGATGGTCGCATAGTCGACCGAAACGTCGCTGTGGGTTCTTAAATAAAGAAATAAATATAGCTGCTCGGCCTTTTTATTTTCTACTACATATTGATTCAGCTATTCGCCTCGCTTACATAAATTATTTAAAAAGAAAAAGATAAAATTAATCTGATTATCAGAAACTCATATTTTTAAGTCAATTTCCAAGAAAATCAAAAGATAAACAATTTCTAAAAAAGTGAAAGTGAATTAGAATATAAGACATTCAAAATTTGCTATTTGGCATTAAATTTCGAGTGATATCAGTGTTTAAATAATTAACAAGTCAAGAGTCCACGGACATTAAAAATGGGTTATTAGGAAGGTTCATTAAAAAACAAAAAAAAAAAAAACAAAAAGACTAATATTTAACACAAAAAGAAGGAAAGAAGAAAAGAAAAACGAAGAAAGAAGCAATACAACAATTAAAAAAACTAAACAATTAAAAAACAACTGATCTGCGAGTTAACATCCTATCATCGAGTTGATTTCCTACACCGAGTTCTGACTTTCTATAAGAATCGACATTTCGGTCTACAAGGAAGCTGCCTTCGTCGAGCCGAAATACAACATGTCGAAGACATCGATCCGAACTACAACATGTCGAAGACATCGATCCAGACTCAACCATCATTATACATCTCTATACACTCTCAACTCACTCGATTTTCTTGCCAAATAAATATTATCAAAAAAGGAATTTAAATGAACAATAAACTTTAAAACAAATATAAAATTAAATTTAACTTTAAATAAATAGAAACTATAATTAATTGGACCTTTGAATAAGAATTTAATATTTTAGATAAAATGGTTTTAATGACATTTCGAAATTTCTCAGGCCAAGTGTTCAATAATAATTAATCATCATACAACGGAATACGGTTTGAGGAATCTAGTAAATTCTTTCGATTAATCTAATTATTTTTTTTTATTAAATATTCAAAATTTAAGACTGAGGTCATTGAGATAATTTTATCTGGAAAAAAAGGCGACATAATTTATAATAATTTAATTGAAACTTATACAAATAGAATTAATAAAAGTAAAAAGGCACAAATATTTTTTATTAAGATTTGAAAGTTAATCTCTAATCGCTATTTTTTAATTATTAAAGCAAACTCTTCTATTTTCGTAATTAAAACTCAGAGTGCTAATTATAAGATTTTTCAGATAATAATCAGGAATAAATACCATTACACAGGCAACAGGGATTAGGGCTATATTATCCTAATTCTATTCAAAGAATAATATCCTTGGATAACTTTTCTCTAAATTTAGATTTTTTAAATTAAACAACTAATTACTTTTCAATAGGGAAAAGTCTATATCAGATCAATATATATATATATATATATATTTTATTATAATCTAATAAACAAAAATATATTTTTATGAGAAAAATATTGTAAAGTGTGGTTTATAAATTCTTCTTCTCTTCTCCTTTCTAATTCCTCAGTGCGGGGTTGGCAAAGTAATTTATGATTATGTGACTCTAGCACAAATTCATCGGCTGGATTATTTTTGAAGCCAAAGCGAAATAAAAATTCATAACTCAGGATTTATAATGATTGCAACACCAAATTATAGTGGCCAAAAAAGAGAATTCTATTTTTCGCATTTTTACTTTCATGTTTATGAAGTATAGATAGAGAAAGTATTGTAATTGAAATTTCACTCTTATGATTATTTAAAATTTTAATTCTGATGCGAAAACACTAGGGGACTATCCAGACAAATTTTGGTTTTTAAATCAAACAATACTACCATTTTATTCTATTATTATTTTTTTTTTTTCACTTTTAAAATAGGCCTATTCTTTTTTTGCAGACATCTCTTCACATTCGAGTTCTTCGAGGCTTCACTTCGAGACTTCATAAAGGTTAATATCGTATGGCCCATAATAAATTAGTTTAGTTATTCTTTTTTTTATTTGAGTTGCACTAAATTTCTAAACTTTAAATTAAAAACTTGGTACCCAGTACTTAAGGTGCAATTTAAAAACGAATTCGAAATGTCTCCGGAGTCGAGAAGCATATAAAGGCTTTTTATTTGGCTGAACCTGCCCTATCAAAATCCTCTAAATATAGAAATACTGATTTCAGTATATTTCATCATTTTCTATTAATTTTTTTTATCGTTTGCTTTTCTCTAGAATGAATTGCTATATGACATTTTAAAACGGATTTTCGATTAAATCGTTTAGAGCAAATTTCACATTCATATTCTTTTAGGCCAGAATGAATTGCTATATGACGTTTTAAAGAAACTTTATGATTAAATCGTTTAGAGCAAATTTCACATTCATATTCTTTGAGGCCAGAATGAATTACTAAATGTGTGTTGAGATGAGATTTTTGATTAAATCGTTTAGAGCAAATTTCACATTCATATTCTTTTAGGCCAGAATGAATTACTAAATGTATGTTGAGATGAGATTTTTGATTAAATCGTTTAGAGCAAATTTCACATTCATATTCTTTTAGGCCAGAATGAATTGCTATATGACGTTTTAAAGCAGCTTTATGACTAAATGGTTTAGAGCAAATTTCACATTCATATAGGCCAGAATGAATTACTAAATGTGTGTTGAGACGAGATTTTTGATTAAATCGTTTAGAGCAAATTTCACATTTATATTCTTTTAGGTCGGAATGGATTGATATATGACGTTTTAAATCGGATTTTTGATTAAATTGTTTAGAGCAAATTTCACATTTATATTCTTTTAGCCCAGAATGAATTGCTATATGACATTTTAAAACGGATTTTCGATTAAATCGTTTAGAGCAAATTTCACATTCATATTCTTTTAGGCCAGAATGAATTCGTAAGTGTGTGTTGAGATGAGATTTTTGATTAAATCGTTTAGAGCAAATTTCACATTTATATTGTTTTTGGCCAGAATGAATTCGTAAATGTGTGTTGAGATATGATTTTCGATTAAATTGTTTCGAACAGATTTCACATACAAACGATTTAACCGATTGGGATTTTTTGTTGCAGAATGACGAGTTCGAACTTTTCTTTTTAGAAATTGACTGAGTTTTCTCATTTTCGTCTTTTTTCTTAAATTCTTCCTTTTTTTTTAAATTTTGTTCTTTTACTGAAAATGAAATGACATATACATATATAAAAAGAATAAATAAAAATTAAGGTAATAATTATTATAGATTGCCTTACTTTTACCTTTTTTTGATGGTTTTTTGAGAAAATTAAAATTTCTTTTATCTAATGTTTGTATAACGTTTGACAAACATTTTTTAGAATGCTTCCATAGAAAATATAAATTTATAAAGTTGGTTTTGCAATGAATACATGGGAAGACAGGACCTAATGAAAATCAAAAAGAATAATATAAAAATCCTTATCCTTGTGCGTGCTTATAAAGTATTTATTGATGGTGAGATTGAAGTCAGCATATATCGCTTATACATAGCAAATGTCAAGAGATTACAATTTTAATATTAAAAACATCAAAATTAAAGCAAAAAGGAATAAGAAAGTTAACATTTAATGTACGAATTTATGATTACAAAAGAAAACGAATTACTAAAAATAAATGACATAAGAGAATGAGATATAGGTTATAAAATAAAAATAAATTACCAATATGAATGGGGTATTTGATATCATCCTTTGAAAGGTCTTCTTCTTGTTTTATAAACGACATGTTTGTAAATTTTTAAATATCTATTTGTAATTAAATAATTCAAAAGGTGGTCAAAAGCAAAAAATAAAATAAAAATACAATCAGAATACAATCAAGTGAAAAAATTTTAGCCGCTTGTTAAAATAAAAGACGATGAAAGCGCTCTCAGGTGCTGGAGATGGAAACTATTCGATAGGTGGGAAAATCAACTTGGAACTTCTATACAAATATTTTCTCTACACTGAGAAAGTATTGGAATCATGTCAAAAATCCGATGTCGCGATTTTAAGGAAGTCAAAAAATAGCGTGGATACGTAAAATGGTCTGTTTGTCTATGAACAAAATATCTCAAGAACAAAATAAGCTACAAGGTTTAAATGTTATATTCTTTGAACAAAATCGATCAAAAAATACTTATAATTTACGGATGCTCTTTTTTTTCGATTTTCACAAAATTAGCTCTAACAATTTTGAATAAAATATAGAAGTCATTTTGTTTTTAGATTCTCTTTAAAATTTTTAAACAAAATAGACAATTTATAATTAAATTAAATTTTTTGTTTTAATGTCCTTGACTGCCACGTCTCCCACATCAATTTAAGACTCACAGCCACATTTCATCGTTATCAACATATATTTTTCTATGATTATAAATTTTATATCTTTACTGATAGAATAGTGGAAACTAAATTATATGTCGATCTGTATATATACAATATTTATACCTTAGAAAATTTAATTATGTCACGAGTTTGAATATCTTGGCTTCAGAACAGCATAGTTTTCGCCCTGGGTGTTCCACGGCTTTTGTTGCGATAACCTTTGTAGATCATATCATTCGAAACCTTGATAGTGGAATGTTTGTCTTTGGCGTTTTTTGGATCTTAGCAAGGCATTCGACACAGTGAATCATTCTAAACTGTTGGTGAAGCTGGAATCGTATGGTGTGAAGGTTCTGTGAATGATAATGACACCCCAGCGATCATGACAAATGAAAAAATCTGTGTCGAGATATATTTAGTTTCCCATAGCACCTTAGTTTCAAACTTGCATTTTAAATGTTGACTGCTTGAAATAAACTATGGTTATTTTTCAAAATTTTAAACTGATATTTGGACATTTTATACACAATATAGAATCGTAAATAAATACAAAATTTCATAAGAATTGGAAAAAACAATTTTAAATGCGTAAAAAGTTCCAAAGGGGACCCCCTTTTGAATCGAAATTAACATACAAATCCCTATAAGAAATTAACATTGGCCCAATGGGAGGATAAGGTGGGAAGTTTAAAACGCGTAGAAAGAGAGAAGATAATTTTGTGTGAGAGAATTTAGAATTTATTTAGATAGAATTCTCTAAGGCAGTGCCTCTTAGAGAAAGTACAAAAGTTTTACAAAATCGAGCGGACATGCTTGTCGCTACAATCTTTCATTTTCAATAGCAATCAATAGGAAAAAACAAATGAAAAATAGAAAAAAATCAAATATAAATAATAATAATAATTAAAACAAACAAAAGAATAATAATGAATAAAAAACATTGATTCGCAAGATCAGGAGATACCGGAGATCGCCCCAGGGAGGGCCATCTTACAGCACTATATTAATCAACGGTGCTCATAACGTAGACAAATGGACATTTTCTAAAAGTACTCAACATTTTAATTGATCTAATCTCTCATGGCAAAGAATTCCATAGCCTTGAAGACGATACTAAAAATGACTCCCCAAAGGATGTCGTTCTATCATTTGGGATCAATATTTGTCCCTCATCAGAGCGCAGCAACCTAATCCCAGCCTCACTCCTGAATTTAAAGAGGTCGTAGAGATATTTAGGGCTTTTGTTAGCGAATAAATTATAAGGGAATATTCCTAAAAAGAAGCGTCTACGGGCCTTTAGGCGCAACCATCCCGATTTCCGATAAAAGGGTGTAATGTGCTCATATATTGGGACATCAAAAATAAATCTTATGCAAGCGTTGAGAACTCTTTCCAGTTTCCAGAGAGAGAATGAATGAAATAAGTATTTGTTTGCTCTGAGTTTGTCACTCTTAGAGCATCTTTGAACAGTACAGTAGTTTGCGATGTTCTCCTCTCTTTTCGAGAGTTACATTAGTTGTTACAAATTTAATAAAAAAAAAAAAAGAAAAGTTGTTACATTCATAATAAATAAAATAAAATAGTGTATTATAAAACCCAAGATTAATAGCAAAATAAAATTAAATAGATGAATAAATAAACAAGTAAATAAATAATAAGGAGGAAAATGAAATTGAAATAAAGAAAAATATGGCCTATCGCCTCTCAAAGAGATAATTGAAGAGTCCTGCCCTAAACCCAGGATCTCGACCTTTTGATATGACTAGGGACTTCGTTCCACAACTTAACTGCCTTTACCTCAAAGGAGTTGGCAAAAGTCTGAGTCCTGTGTGCGGGAAGGAGCAGACTGAGAGCGTCGGCTCTCAGAGATCGGGGACACCTATCTCTAGCGAATATAAACCTTTCATACAAGTATTTGGGTTCTTTGTTCATTAGGATGTTAAACATATAGGTCCCAAGGAAATGGTCCCTTCTCTCTGGTAGCTTTAGCCACTTCAGCCTGTTATAATAGGGCGTTATATGACTGTCTCTTCGACAATTAAAAATATACCGCACACAGGCATTCATTACTCTATTTAATTTAGTGCTCAACTCCTTGTTCAGGCTGTTGTACGCGAGGTAGCAGTAATCAAATGATGGAAGCAATAACGAATTCACCAGTAATTTTTTAACAGAAACCGGTAACTCACTTCCTATTCTTCTCAACTGATAGAGACTTTTAAAAACTTTACGCGATACAGCCCCGACATGGTCGCCCCAGCTCAAAGTTCGATCCATCACTAGCCCTAGATTTTTTACGCTTGTGCTGTACTCCAATGTCATACCCCTTACGATCACGGGCGGCACTCTATCCGATTGACTGACAAATCTTTGGCTTCCAAAAATAATGGCTTTAGTTTTTCTTTCGTTTATTCTCAATTTGTTCGTGTCCGCCCATGTGCAAATAGCCTCTATGTCTTGATTGACCTTTTCAACTAAGTTCACTATGTCGCCTGGAGCTCCCGATATATAGATCTGTAAATCGTCAGCAAAGAGATGGTAATTGGAATTACTAATGGAAAGCCTTAAATCCTCGACGAATAAGGAAAACAATAGGGGTCCCAGGACCGACCCCTGAATCACCCCTGAGGTTATTTCTAACGGGTCAGAAAATCTTCCCCTATTATCTTTTACCATTTGTTTTCGCCCAGTTAAATAACTATCTAGCCATCTAAGCACAGCGCCTGAAAGCTTAAATTTCTCTAACTTCCTCAATAAAAGGCTATGATCAACTGTATCAAATGCCTTTGAAAAATCGAATAGGATCAAGACAGTTATTTGCTTCTTATCTATACCTCTCCTAATATCATCGGTTATCGCTATTAACGCTGATTGGGTACTATGCAGTGGCCTATAACCCGACTGATACTTATCAAAATAATTATTACTTTGCAAATGTTGAAATAAGTAATTATAAACTAGTCTTACTAAAATTTTCGACATGGTACATAGAAGAGATACAGGCCTAAAGTCGGAAAAGCCCTGAGGGTTGGTTGTCTTGGGCAAAGGACAAACAATTGATTCTTTCCATATTTCCGGAGAACATCCATAACATTTTAGACACCGTCTCTATGTCTGACTGTTTTCAGTAAATAAATAAATATGAAATGCAATAGTACTTGACATTATAACCCTACGCTTCTCTTAAGTTAATGGCCATCATCGCTCCGAGCGACCGACGGTATCCCAAAGGAGTAAAACACACAACATATGATAGATAAATATAGAAATACTGATTTCAGTATATTTCATCATTTTCTATTAATTTTTTTTTATCGTTTGCTTTTCTCTAGAATGAATTAGTAAATGTGTGTTGAGATGAGATTTTTGATTAAATTGTTTAGAACAGATTTCACATTTATATTCTTTTAGGCCGGAATGGATTGATATATGACGTTTTAAATCGGATTTTTGATTAAATTGTTTAGAGCAAATTTCACATTTATATTCTTTTTGGCCAGAATGAATTCGTAAGTGTGTGTTGAGATGAGATTTTTGATTAAATCGTTTAGAGCAAATTTCACATTTATATTGTTTTTGGCCAGAATGAATTGCTATATGACGTTTTAA
Organism: Euborellia annulipes; assembly: GCA_023213315.1. Classification (NCBI taxonomy): domain Eukaryota; kingdom Metazoa; phylum Arthropoda; class Insecta; order Dermaptera; family Anisolabididae; genus Euborellia; species Euborellia annulipes. Next base: position 2,877 of record JAKCPI010023089.1, on the reverse strand, counting down.
AACGGATTTTCGATTAAATCGTTTAGAGCAAATTTCACATCCATATTCTTTTAGGCCAGAATGAATTACTAAATGTGTGTTGAGATGAGATTTTTGATTAAATCGTTTAGAGCAAATTTCACATTTATATTGTTTTTGGCCAGAATGAATTCGTAAATGTGTGTTGAGATATGATTTTCGATTAAATTGTTTAGAACAGATTTCACATACAAACGATTTAACCGATTGGGATTTTTTGTTGCAGAATGACGAGTTCGAACTTTTCTTTTTAGAAATTGACTGAGTTTTCTCATTTTCGTCTTTTTTCTTAAATTCTTCCTTTTTTTTTAAATTTTGTTCTTTTACTGAAAATGAAATGACATATACATATATAAAAAGAATAAATAAAAATTAAGGTAATAATTATTATAGATTGCCTTACTTTTACCTTTTTTTGATGGTTTTTTGAGAAAATTAAAATTTCTTTTTTATCTAATGTTTGTATAACGTTTGACAAACATTTTTTAGAATGCTTCCATAGAAAATATAAATTTATAAAGTTGGTTTTGCAATGAATACATGGGAAGACAGGACCTAATGAAAATCAAAAAGAATAATATAAAAATCCTTATCCTTGTGCGTGCTCTCGACATCCAATTTTTGACATGATCGCAATACTTTCTCTCCTATATTTCATATATAGGGTACGAGAAAGTAAAAAAGATAATTACTCACTGGTGTAGTGGGCTAGGATGTCGGCTTCTACAAAGAAGGTCCGTGTCCAAATCCTGGGCTTGAGGGTTTTTTCATTAAATAAAAATATTTGTTTAATGTAAACAAATCCTCAAATAAACACTGGATTGAAATATTGAATCTCACCACAATAGCCCCCGGGCAACTCTACTAGGAGAGGGTGTTGCTGCAACATCCCCTTCCTATAGAAGGGACGTAAACAAAGTTCCTTTTCAGTGATGCATTCTTCAAAAGGAGTAGGCTACACGCCGTTCCTGAGGGAGTAGGGCTTAAATAAATTAAAAATGAAAAATATAAATCACCGTTAAAAAGTTTATTAGCTATAATATAAGAATGAATCTAAGAAACAATTTTTAGAAATTCATCAACACATGGCAATAACTTGTCATTATTACTTCTTAGCTTCTCGTTTCATAGTATAATAAAATATAACAAGCATAATTTATTGGTTTTTTGTTTTTATTAATTCATTAAGGTGTTTGTGTTTATCACACAGTAAATTTAAATGAAAATTGGAGGATATATTTATTTTGAAATTTTCTTTAAATTAAAGTTAAATATACAAATTAAACACTAGGTTATTTGTTTCAAGGTTTTATTAATTAAAAATTAACACTTAATACGTATTTCGACAATTTCTTGTCATCATCAGAAGTGATTACATTCCTAATAATCACTTCTGATGATGACAAGAAATTGTCGAAACCATGTTAAATGTTAATTTTTAATTAACTAAAACCTTTAAAACAAATAACCTAGTGTTTAATTTGTATATTTAATTTTTAATTTACAAAATGTTCAACGAGAACCAACGGTCGAAAGTTTAAAAAAAAAAAAAAAAAAAAATTTTTCTTTATTGAAGAAATATTTGAGATTTTCAAATATATATTTACATCCTCCTCTCTTCAACTAATCGCATAAATGTAGGGCTGGCATAAGACTGCCCCTGTGTGTAGTCTTTCAACTTTGTGAGTTTATGTGCTGGTTCATTTCTAGTATTGCTAAAAAAATTGTATACAGGTCTCACATTGGCCGAAATCTATGTTGCGTAGCAAAAAACCTGCAACCTAGCCTGCTGTATTTTGAGTTTCTAGAACAAGCAAGTGAGCCCATGGAAGTGTTGTAATTGATGGATTTTCAGGAATATCAGGTCTGGAAGAATTTGGAAGAATAGGATTTTCGGACATTTTTAGGAGGTTGCTATACGATAGGAGAAATTCCTCGCCATCATCTTCCAGAATTTGATCCGAGACTTATTTATAGCTGCATTCGTCAACACAATAGTTTGTACGCATCGGAGAATTGAGAGGGTGTTGGACGAGTATTGGCTCCGCACAGACCACGGCGATTCTTGAAATGTTGTTGCCTACAAAACTTCTATATAAAAAAATAGTGTTTATATAATCATCTTTATATGATTAACGAGAATGAAGTTAATGATTGAAGGAAGAAGCATTCAATTTTTCTCTTTTAGTTTTTTCGAAGCAGAAGTGTTGTTAGTTAAAAGATCAGGCATAATAAAAATATTATTAGGAGAATTTGTAATTATTCGAAATTCCTCGCCATCATCTTCACAATTTGATCCGAGACTTATTTATAGCTGCATTCGTCAACACAATAGTTTTGTACGCATTGGAGATTTGAGAGGGTGTTGGACGAGTATTGGCTCCGCACAGACCACGCAAAAAGCTTAAGAAATTCTCCAAAGGATCTTGGTTAAAGGGATCTTAAAGCAAGATAACTATAGCCAAGATTCTGTAAATAATTCCAGAGAATTTGACGTGTCTGATCGCAGCAACAAATAGGGCAACGGATGGGGGACTTGATGGGTGGTTTTTTATATTGTCAAAAAATTTTAAACTTAATAAATCCTGCTTGGTCCCAAAACTTAAAATACTTCCTATGGGGAACGTGCACTAGTAAAAAGTGCAGGTCCCTCCGCGTCAAAATAATTGCCTTGAAAATTTCACCTTCATCTTTTGATGATGGGTTGGGTTGTCGTGCTTCAGGGTAAGATTTGAAGCTTTCGTTTTACTCCCCATGCTTGTTTTGCAAAGCAACTACGTAAGACCACTTGGCAGTTTTCCCTCTGTAAATAATATCTTTGGTCTTAAAATTATTCCTTATGCATTTTATAAGATGTGT
>JAKCPI010023088.1:0-28208 GCA_023213315.1 Euborellia annulipes | reverse complement strand
GGATTCAAGGGACCTTAAAACGTGTATATCCATCAAAATCTCGACATCAAATTTTTAACATGAATCCAATACTTTATTAACATATATAGAGAGAAAAATTTTTGAAATCTCTTCCAAATTTTTATTGTTAAATATTAAAAAAAAAAAAGTAAAAAAATTGAATTTTTTTTTTTCTGAGTCACCCTATAAAGGCCGTCCATCTTGTTTGCTCCCCTAGAGGCCACGCCCCCTGCTGATCAATATCGACCAATGGGCGTCCGGCGCCCCTTAACAAGTACACGCGCTCTCAACCCTCCCTTAACTCCCTCACCTCCCTCCACCCAAAAAAAAAAAAAAAAAAAATTCCCTCACTCCTCGCCTGTTCCTAACAATTTTAAAATCATTCCATGTAAATTAAATAAAAAAAAAAGGAGGGGGAGGGGGGACATAATAAATAAATAAATAACAAGCAAATAGAGAGAAAATTGAATATGATCAAAATTCCAAGTAAAACTAACAAGTTGAAATTTATACAGCCTCACCACCCTCTCTCTCTCGCTCGCTTTCTTCTCTCTCTCTCTCTCTCTCTCTCCCTTCAAACCAACAACCAGCCCAAGGACTAATTAAAACCGGTTATTATTATTTGGAATATTTCATTTTCATCCATTAGACTGAACACGAGAATGAAGAAAATCATTTTACGCTTATTAAAACTTTGTATTAAATATTTTATGATTTTCAAAGAGAATTAATTTATATTTATATAATATATTTATTTTTAAATCATCAAAAAAGCATAAAACACTCTGTGTAGATAAAAAACAAATGAAATTTGAACAGCTGTCTCTATTGATCAATTGAAAAGTTTAGTCTTTTTTTTATTTTTGATACGCCCCCCCCCCCCCCTTCCTCCCCATCCCCTCTTTCCCCCTCCTCTTTCAACAAATCGATATTTATTAATTACACTTATTTATTCACACTTTTTTCTCATTCACACTCACACTCATACACACATTCACACAGTCTTTTCGGCAACTCTGGCCATTTAAGACTTTAAACGATAACCGTTGTAATTTATATATGTATTTGGGGTTCAGGCATTTCTATTTAAGCCATCTGGTATCCAAATGGCTTAAATAAAATCTTCGGACTGCCTGGGTCCGAACCCGCGACGTTTGGTATAGGAGGTAGGTACGCTACATACTACGCCAAACTCGGGGGCTACACTTATTTATATTCTATTAATTGAGAGATTTAATTACAAAAAAAAAAACATTTTCTGCTAATTAGTCTCTCCTGTGTGGAATTTTTCAAAAAAAAAATATTAATACCACCACCTCGGGCTTGGCGTATTTGGTATCGCGCCTGCCTTGTATCCCAAGGGTTGAGGGTTCGGATCCCTGGCAGTCCAATGATTTTATTTAACAAGGCTGTGAGTGTTTTTTATTGATGAGGCCAAACATCCCATCTATGACTAGTTAAGTCCGAATCGAGGTATTTAGAATACTATTATCTTATTCAAATATATAGATCTCGAAAAATATTTAGCTAGATTTTATTTAAGCCATTTGGATACCAAATGGCTTAAATAAGAATGCCTGGACACCCAATTGATATATTTACAAATAATGGTTATCGTAAAAAGGTGATTCAGGTGATCGCCTTGTATTAATATGAATAAAATCATATATTTTCACGTCCAAAGGGGGGGGGCTTCTAGTGAAACAGACTCAAAACCGGATTTAAGAGTATGCCGCCCCCGAAAACGAAATTTTTTCAGCGAAAATTATTTTATCTTTTTTTTTTAGGAAAGCAAAATTTTGCCGCCCCCCCCCTTCCGTGCAAATTATTTTATCTTTTTTTTCTTAGGAAAGCAAAATTTTTATCCGCCGCCCCTCAATTTGTTGCCGCTATGGGCATTAGGCTATTTATTAAAAATATAAATACTGTACAACGTTTCGACTGCTCATTTTGCAGTCGTTTTCAATACTGTGCACTTGCTCCGACTCAAGTGAACTACCTACCTGTCATGACCGTTACATGTCATTTTATATACAACGACGTCAGCGCCATCTACCTTTATTCCTATGAAGTTATATACAAAAAACAATATTTATATTTTTAATAAATAATTAAATACAAAATGTGGTTTATTATTAAAAAATCTTCTAATAATACCAAATGGTATAAATAAATATCCCTGAACCCCAATATATCAAGTATTTAATATTAAGAATAGTTAAAAAAAAAAACTGTGAAGCTGTTGAAAAATTATTTCTTTCAAAAAAAAAAAAACTTTTCTGTAAAATCGCCTCCCCAAAGAGAGTAATTAAATCTGCCCCAGAAATAAGCCACTTGAGCAATTGGTCATTTGAGTTTTTGTAAAGGAAATAGAACCAAAATAAAAAGCGACAAAAAAATTCACTCGAATAAATAAATACTGTACTAAATCAATAATTTAATTTAGCCTAATTAAAAAATCCTCATTTGTCTATTGTTATTAACCCAACATGAGTGATGGATGACTTCAAAAACCTAAAAAAAAAATAAAAAAAGAATTTAATGCTTGATTAGGTTTACAACTCATTAAAATAACAAAATAGATCTCAATTTGCATTTTCTATTCTACTGACATTTCGCTAATAAAAAGCACTTAACCTTATGAAAAATTTTTATTAAACGAGAGAGAGAGGTGTGTGTCATTAATAAAAACCTTATTAAAATGACATTTAGAAGGGGGGGTAAAAAAAAAAATAAAACAGGATCAATTTATTAATATGCTCTTTTTTATTCAATAAGTCCCTCATAAAAAAATCACCTCTAATTTTGATGGAAGATAACGAATTTAAATATCCATATGTCCAAGGAGGTGTATCTGTAACAAAATATATTGAAATTAATACATAGTGCTTAAAGTATTGCCCTCGGGATTGGTGTAGTTGATAGCACGCCTGATTGTATACCAAGGGCCGCGGGTTCGGATCCCAGGCAGTCTTATGATTTTATTTAAACCATTTGGATACCAATTAAGGGTGAGTGTTAAAAAAAAATCTGGTGTGACTGGTCTCACAGCACACAACTTTCTCTTACCTTCGGTAAAAGAAAGTTGTGTACTATGCTTGTCACACACCAGATTTTTTGTGTCGAGATATGATTAATTTCCGACAGTACGGTACATTCGAACTTCAAGATGTAAAATTTATAAGTATGGGAAAATATTTATATTTTTTTTATATTCCTATCTTTTCTATGGAGTACAGTGAGCCCCACAATTAAGTCCCCACTTGATAGCTTTAGCCTTAAGTATAGTTCTGCGGGCGGCACATGGGAAAAATTTTAGTTCCGTGAGTGACAAAAATTTTCCGTCTCTAAAAAAAAGGCAAAATATTTTAACGGCCGGGAAAAAAATTTTGGTTCCGCGAAAGAGGAAAAATTTTGCGTCCCAAAGGATTTCGGTTCCGCGAAAGAGGAAATGTCCCGCGGGGGCATATGAAAAAAATTCTGGTTCCGCGGGCGGCAAAAATTTTGCGTCTCTAAAAAAAGGTAAAATATTTTTACGGACGGGAAAAAAATTTTGGTTCCGCGAAAAAAAAAAACGAGTACAGAATGCGCCTTTAAATTACCGAAATTAAGAATAAAATAGTGTGCTGTGCGACCAATCACACCAGATTAGGCCCCCCCCCCCGAGAAACACCTCTGGATCCGCCCTTGACTTAAATATAAATTTTCAAATTGGTAGATCTTTTTGTTAATGTGATATTTTGTTCACAAACAGAGAGAAAAATCTTTTTTTGGAATCAGTGAGCCTCAAAAAAAAAACAAACATGTATTTCCATTAAAATCATGACATCAAATCTCCCCTCCTTCCATATTTCATTTTCATCAATATTGATGTCATCTTATTTCGAACTCGATCCAACTAAATAATCATATCAAACAAAACTTAATATTGACATCAATTCACGATTAGAATAATAAAATGGTGTGTGTTCAAATGCATTGCAGAAGTTTCGTGGTTGGCATTGATCGTGTCTCTTAATAGTTATGTCGGTCGGTCATCTATCTACCCTTTAAAATTAAATCAATTATACGTTAGGTCAGGGCCTAAGATGAGGGGATTAAATAGTTGAGGTCAGGACAATTTGGCATCGACCCCGAATACTTATTCAATTAGCTCTACTTACTTACTTACTTTATTTGTCACACGTCTACTTTTTAAAAGTATTGAATTCATGTCAAAAATTCGATGTCGTGATTTTGATGGATATACACGTTTTGAGGTCCCCTGAATCCAAAAAAGTGGTTTTCCCTGTGCCTGGTCTGTCTGTCTGTGTGTGTTCAATTTAAAGCATGAAAGAATTCAGCTAGGAGGCTGAAATTTTATATTTAAGTTAGACACCCCCTGGAGCGTGAAAATAAGCTTTTAATCAAAATCGGCCAAAGAGTACTAGTACTTTACTGATGCACTTTTTCAGTTGTTTTCGATTTTCTCAAAATTTGCTCCAACGATTTTGATTAAAATTCATAAATCAATTATTTTTTAGATGCTCTTTCAAATGTATTTTCTCATTTTGGTGTTGAAATCTTTTTAAGTATACTTTACCCTTGTACTTTATAGAAAAGATAGGAGGAATGGTTGCCATGGTAACAAAATATAAATATTTTCCCATATTTATAAATTTTACATTTTGAAATTCGAATGTACAGTGAATTAAGTCCCACCCATGCGTTTTCTACTTGTGATTATTTCATTTTTTTTATAAAAGAAAATGAAAATCTTTATTGGAAATCTTCAAGGTATGAACCATGAAACTTTCCATTAAAAAATATAAAATATTTTTTTTTTAAACAATGAAATAATCACAAGTAGAAAACGCATGGGTGGGAGTTATTATTAACACTGTATCGTACTATCAGAACTAATCATATCACCCTATTACAATAAGCTAGGATGGCTTAAGTTAAAAAACAGAAGAAAATATTTTCTAGGGTGTTACGTATTCAATCTGCTCATGAGTAAAAAGCCCTCTTATTTATACAGAGACCTGATCTTTAAAATATCTTTTAGATCTAGGAACCTCAGGGCGAGTCCGTTGGACCTGCAGATGCCGATTCACAGGACGACAGCGTTCGACAGATCCTTTTCTGTGGAGTCTGTGAGGGTATGGAATGGCATCCCGGAGAGAGTCAGACGATTGCGGTCTTTGGCCGTATTTAAGGCCCAATATTATAATTATCTAATTGGAGAGCAGAGGGGGTGGGTCGGTTGAGTGGAACGGGGATTGTGAGAAGAGAGCGAGAAGAATGATCTGTAAATCAAAATGTAAAATTTTCGTGCTCCAAGAGGCCTCAGAGCAAATAAACATCTTGTATCTATCTATGTCGACACAAAAGATCTGGCATGTCAAGCACAGAACTTTGTCTTACCAAAGGTTGTGTGCTGTGCGACAATCACACCAGATTTTTTTTTTGTCTTTCTCCAGTTAACAATTATATTCGTTTTTTCTATCTTTATCAACTGATTTTTAAATAATAAATAATCTTATATCAAACAAAGCTGTGAGTGTTATTGGTGAGGCCGGGGGGGATAGGGGGGGAAAATTTTTTTTAAAAAAATTTAAAAAATTAAAATTTTTTAAATAGTTTAAAAAAAAAAAAAAATAAACTAAAAACTATAAAAATTTAAAAAAAATCAAATTTTATAAAAATTTAAATATTAAAAATTTTTAATATTAATATAATAAATATTTTAAAAAATTTTAAAAAAAATTTAAATTATTTTGTTATTTTTTAATTTTTTTTAATTTATAAGATTTGATTTTTAAAATTAAAAATATATAATTTTAAAAAATTAAAAAAATAAAAAAAATTTTGCCCCCCCTCCCCCCCTGTGGGCGGCCGGGGGGGGCCAGGGCCCCCCCCCCCCCCCCCCCCGCGGCGGCGGGGGGGGGGGCCCCCCCCGGGAATCGAACCCAGGATCTCCGGTGTATAGTCGTGCTGTCCATTGCACCAGGCCTCGACTACAATAAATAATCTTGTTGAGATAAAATAAAACTTAACTATTGGTTGAATGAAAAAAAAAAAAAAAAATCCCTCTACAATAAAAAAAAGAGCAAATGAGCGACACATTCAAGAAGAAAAAGGGAGAAAACGAAGGGAGCTGGCTGAAAATAAGAGGGTAGGGGGGGGGAGGGCTTGGTAATAATAAAATGCTAAAGACAAGTCAAGACGATTCGATGGAATTAATGGATGGATGCACTAAAAAAATAATAAAAAAAAAAAAAAGGGAAAAGTAAAATAAAAGGGCGGCTTGAATCCCTTCTCTATCTCTCGGTTTTTATCTCTGCATCTGACATCACAAGACATTTACAAAGAGAGAGAGAAAACGGATTAGCATTTTAGAGATCAAACTTTTTTTTTTTTTTTTTTTAACAAATTTAAATATTAATTAATACTAGAGGAGAAAAAGAAATGCGACCCCTTCGCATGTTTCCTTTGAATTAAAATATTAGAACTTTTACTTTCTCTTACCTATATACATACATATTGACGCTCGAATTAGAAAAGTGTCTAACTCCACTTGTTTTCGAAAATCATTTTTTTATTTTCTGTTGAAACATAGGCGCAACCAGGGGGCGGGGTTATGGTTTTAACCCCCCTCCCCAGAAGATAAAAAAAAAAAAATATCAAAATAGTTAATTCCAGGAGGAGTGGCTGAATATATATTGGGTAGTGAGGATATCCAGGCAGCCAAAAAACAATAAAGAAAATTATATTTGTCTTTATTTCATATATTTGTCTACGTCAACATTTGTCCTGATGAAGGCCGGAATATCGGCCGAAACGTAGACAAATATATGAAATAAAGACAAATATAATTTTCTTTATTGTTTTTTGGCTGCCTGGATATCCTCACTACTCAAAAATCAAAATATATATATATTACAAATAGAAAAGAAAAAATATAATCATTTCGGTTCAGCAAAAGAGGAAATGTTCCGCGGGCGGCGCCTGGGAAAAAATTTGGTTCCGAGGGCGGCACATGGGGAAAAATTTGGTTCCACGGGGCGGCGAAATGCCGGGAAAAAAATTTTGGTTCCGTGTGAGAGGGAATAATGTTCCGTAGACGGCGGCATATGAAAACAAATTTTTGTTCCGCAGGCGGCAAAAATTTTAGCGTCTCTAAAAAAACGTAAAATATTTTTACGGACTGGAAAAAATTTCCCCGCAGGGCGGAAAAATTTTCCGGTTCCGCGAAATCAAAATTTTCCGCAAGGCAAAAATCTTCGGTTCCCCCAAAAAAAAAAAAAAAAAAACTCCGCAACTCCCCTCCCCGGAACCCCCCCCTCCCCCAGGAGCAAATCGTGGTTGCGCCACTGTGTTGAAAAATATCATTATCTTTATGCCCTGAACTGGGTACGAGCGTAAATCAAATTTTTCAGTTCGAAAAGTATTTAACAGTGGCTCTAACAATGACAATGAAATGTTTTTTTGGCTCTCCTGAAAAAAATAAACAAAAATGGAGTTAGACACTTTGCTAATTTGCACGTCGATATATTCGCGACTCCATTTCCAAAGTGTCGAGATTTTGATGGAAATACATCTTTTTGAGGATGCTGAGTCCAAAAAAAGTGGGACTCGCAAAATTATCTGTGTAGTGCGCCTCCAAATGGCTAAAATAAGAATGCCTGGACCCCAATATATTAGTCGTCCATTTCCAAAAGCGTCCAGGCATTCTTATTTAAGTCATTTGGTATCCAAATGGCTTAAATAAAATCATCGGACTGCCTGGGGTCCGAACCCGCGATTTGGTATACGAGGTTACCACGCTAACCTCTACACCAAGCCCCGAGGGCCATATAAAATTTATAAGTATGGGAAAATATTTATATTTTGTTACCATGGCAACCATTTCTCCTATCTTTCCTATGAAGTACAAGAGTGATTTTATTAAGATTTCAATGGCAAAATGAGAATATACATTTTAAAGAGAATCTAAAAAATAATTGATTTTTGAATTTAAAAAAAAAATCGTTGGAGCGAATTTAGAGAAAATCGAAAAAACTGAAAAAGTACATCAGTAAAGTACTAGTACTCTTTGGTCGATTTTGTTCAAAAGCCTCGGGTCACGTCCCATGGGGGGTGCCTAACTTATATATAAAATTTCAACCTCCTAGCTCTTTTCGTTCTTGAGATATTTTCTTTCACAGACACACAGACAGACCATGTCGCGAAAACCACTTTTTTGGATTCAGGGGGCCTCAAAACGTGTATATCCATCAAAATCTCGTCATCGAATTTTTGACATGAATTCAATACTTTCTCTCTCTATATATATTAACATATATATATAGGTAAGAGAAAGTAAAAATGAAATTGTTTTTTTCTCTTGACCCCCTCTAAACAATTCTAAAAATTAAATTATTCGTATGTCTAATCCTACAATAAGGTGGTGCATACTATTAAATATAGGGATGGATGTAAATAAAAGCAATAAAATCATCCGCACCGGAACCGGTAGCCATAAGAGGGGAGGGGGGAGAAACCGCACCGATTTATATTATTTATAGTATAATAACTCATAAAACACTCTACTATTATGATAAATAGCCGATCTCGACAATTTGTTAAATCTTCGCCTCAATAAAGGCGGCTATACACTATAACTGAACACTTGACAAGCATGCATGTTCAATCTTTTTTGTACCAGCATGCACAAATTCCCTTCAGCACAAGCATGCTTGTGCAAGCGACACCTTATGCCGGAAATTAACCTAAGAATGTCAAACTTGGAAGGTTATTTATTAGAAGATAACAAGAAATAACTAACTTGCTTTCAGGCGGAATAGGACCAAAGGTGTTACGTTACGCATGTTTTTCCCGATAAGAGAGCGTTGTGTGTCATAAAATGTATGCCCAAAAATCAAGTAATTCAAAAATTTGTCAATAGATGTCAGAATGGTAGCTAATAATATTTAATGCATTTGGTTGATTTTCTTTGATCTTTTAACAATAAATACTTTATAAATGTTATTATATATTATGTATCTTTTATAAAAGCATAAAAAAATATAAATATAGGCCAGATATACACTATTAGAAGATCGGCTGTTAGACTAGCCTGCCATCTTATTGCAAGAATGCTATTTAAAAATAAAAAAACAAACATTATTTTATATAAATTAATATTTTATATTCATTGAGAGTTGGAATGTCAAAAAAATTATTAAAAGTTTTTCACACTCCCATTCACTCAGTCTTTTCGGTAACTTAGACCATTTAAGAACTTTGACGATAACCGTTATTATTTATAATATCTATTGGGGGTCCAGGCATTTCTATTTAAGCCATTTGGAATCCAAATGCCTAAAATAAAATCATCGAACTGCCTGGGGTCCGAACCCGCGACTCTAGAAGGTAGGCACGCTACCAACTACTCCAAGCCTTGGGGGCGTACGGTACATTTGAATTCAAGATGTAAAATTTATAAGTAATGGGAAAATATTTATATTTTGTTACCATACAAGAGTAAAGTGGACTTCAGAAAAACAAAAAATAATTGATTTTTGAATTTTAAACAAAATCGTTTGGAGCAAATTTCGAAAAAATCGAAAAAAACTGAAAAAGTACATCAGTAAAGTACTAGTACTCTTTGGCCGATTTTGATTAAAAGCTTTTAGTCACGTCCTAGGTGGGTGTCTTACTTAAATATGAAATTTCAACCACCTAGCTTAATTAAAATTAAATATACAAATTAAACACTAGGTTATTTGTTTCAAAGGATTTATTAATTAAAAATTAACACTTGATACGTATTTCGACAATTCCTTGTCATATATGCTGTATCTACTTTCATGTATTAGAATGTAATCACTTCTGATGATGACAAGAAATTGTCGAAATACGTATTAAGTGTTAATTTTTAATTAATAAATCCTTTGAAACAAATAACCTAGTGTTTAATTTGTATATTTAATTTTAATTTTACAAAATGTTTCAACGAGAACCAACGGTCGAAAGTTTAAATCTTACCTAGCTTAATTTTTTCATGCTTAAAATTGGATACAGACACACACAGGGGCGCCGGAACGAATTTGAATCAGGGGGGTAAAAATTTTTTTTAGAAAATTAAAATAATTTAATATGTTCAAATAGTATAAAACAAAAAAGTAAAGCTTTAAAAATTTTAAATAAAATCACAATTTTAATAAAATTAAAATTTTAAAAAATTTGCTAGTGATTTTATCAAAAATATTTTTAGGCTATATTTATACTACTATTTGAAGGAAATAAATATTTTTAATTTTCTTCTTTTAATTCAATATAAAATGCTTTTAGAAATTAGAAATTCAATAGGGTCTATATAAAATATTTCTAACAGGAATGAAAGTTAGAAGAAAATGCAGCCAGAATTTTTTCTTTAAATATATATTTCAACAGCTAGCTGACGTTTCGGCTTTGGTTAAAAAAAAAAAAAAAAAAAAAAAAAATTCAAAATATATGTATATGAAGACTAACAGCAGGTATGATTTTCATTCTAGTAGAAAAAAAAAAAAAAAAAAAAGTTTTATAAAAAATGATTGTTAAACAATATTTGTAAAAAAAGAAATGTTTCGTTTCATTGTTTATAGCTCCGAGGATGGCTTTAACCAAAGCCGAAACGTCAGCTAGCTGTTGAAATATATTTTTAAAGAAAAATTCTGGCTGCATTTTTCTTCTAACTTTCATTCCTGTTACAAATTCTACCAGCCATAAAATACCCTTATACTATAAAATATTTCGGAAAAAATGAATTTCTTACTCTTTTAATTTAAAAGATTTTATTTTTCAAAAGTAAAAATGTATCATTTTTAAAAATAAATGAAATAAAGGAAGATATATTGCCCCCTCTTTTTATAGAATGCCAGGGGGGGGGCAAGGGTACATTGACCCCCCCCCCCAGTTCCGGCGCCTATGAACACACACACACACAGTCAGACCATGTTACAAAAACCACTTTTAGGGGACATCAAAACGTGTATATCCTTCAAAAGAAGAAGAAAGCTCCTAACTTGGCTGACTCCATTTACTGATACACCCACTTTCCATCTTCACTGAATTTAACCGCACTTTTTTAAAAAAGATAATAAATAAATGCTTACTTTATCGGTAGAATCACACCATCCAGACATCACTCTAGCTAGAACACAACTGGCCAAAGGGCTGGCTGCTGACCCTTATTCCCTTAAACCCTTATTCGTTGGCAAACTTGTTACTTGCATATATAATTAGAATCATAGAGAAAAGAAGAAAAAAAAAAAAAAGGTTACAATAGCCAAGTCCCGGTGATGGAGGGGGCTTTTGTTTCGGGGGTCTCATTTGCATCCTGTGACCAAAGTGTCGCCCCTGAAACCTGACCCTGAACCTGGCTGCTGCTGCTGCTGGAATGCACTCCAGGAAATATGTCTCTCTGTATGCAAATTATAATAGAAAAAAAAAAAAAACAGGTCGTACCCAAGGCCACGGCACATTTAATTATTTTAAGATCCCCTGGCCGTTTGTAATGCAAATTCAGACCCTGAGACAAAAAAAAAAATGAAATATATGAAAGAGAGTGACAGTGTGAAACAATCATGAAAAGGATTCGAATGAAAAGAGAGGTGGGAATTTTATTTTTTTTTTTTAGTTTTATATCGCAACTTTAGTTAAAGCGTCATCTAGTCTATTATTATGTAAAATTTGAGAAAAGATAAATTTCATATTATTTCTATTCATTATTAAACAAAACACTATTATAAAATTTAACCGTTGCTTCTAGTTGAAACATGATTGTAAATTAAAACTACAAAACACAAAATGATAACTTTCAATATATACAGTACATATTATTTATTTATTTATTTTTTTTTCGTTTATTTGGATTGACTACTAGGTCATACCATTACAAACTATCAAATAGATAAAATATAATAATAATATATACTACAATATAACGTGAAAAATAGAACTTAAAAAGTTTATGTTACGAATTATAACCAATGTCTATATACTGTATTTTAAAAGTAAATTTATCAATAACATTTTTTAAAAAGTTCATAGTTTCTTAACATTTGTTCCCATTATTTTCTATGATTTTACTTTCCAAATTATCGAGGTTTGGATACTTGGGTAATTCATTTTTAAAAAATTCTTCATCTTCTTTAGAGATATTGAACGTTGACAGGGCTACTTCATTTGTAACCACCTTCTTTAAAAAGTTACTTAAGACTGCTTCATGATTATTAGGATCACATATGTTTTCAATGTAGACCGATTGGGAAGTAATTGGAGAAGAAGGGCATATATTACTGGATATATTTTGTTGAACTTCAAAGTGTCGAACTTCTTTTGGTTTGGGACTACGCGGGCGAGTAGGAGCAATTATTTTTTTATGTAATTAAAAAAATATGATCCCTAAAAAACCCTTTAAAAAATAAATAAAAAGCACGAACAAAAAGTCAACTTGAAAGTTGAAAAGTCGATTTTCATAAATGATTAATCGATTCAGAGAATCGAAAAATATCAAGTCGATTCCAAAATCGAAAATCGACTTTTCTAGCGCCATTTCCATCCATAACCTGAATCGATCAAAAATGTAATTATCGTTGCCCATGGACGTAGCCAGAATTCTTGTTAGGGGGGGGCAACCCCTCGTTAGAGCGAGTGGGGGAGGGTTTGCAATTAGTATATACATAGATTATTAATTATTTATTTAAATAAAAAAAAAATTAAATTAATGTAGTGGATTGGGGTGTTAAAAAAAAATTCCCAATGGGAAAAATATATATATATTTTTTTAATTTTTAGGACCAGCCAGGGGGGGCAATGGCCCCCCTGCCTCTCCCTGGCTACGCCCATGTCGTTGTCAATAATGATCCTGTAAAAAGAGAGAAACAATTTTTTTCTTTCATCCTAATCTAAAAAGTAACTAATAAATTTGCCTAAGCCAGGGGTCGGCAACTTTTTGAGTCTCGGAAGAGCCAAAAATTACAATTTAACAAAATTTCAAAGTTTTTGAAGACCCGTAAAATATTTTTTCTTGCCAAATTTTTCTATGGAAAATTTTATTTTAAATCCCCCCCCCCCCCTGCCGTTTCCCTTTTTTTAGGAACATGGAATTTTTTCCTGCCTACCAAAAATTATTTACTATGTTGCTTATGGAACTAAAGAGCCGCAGATTGCCGACCCCTGGCCTAAACGAATTAAAATAAAAAATAAAAAACTCAATTTTAATTAAAAATTTGTAAAGACTTGAATGCAAAAAAACATCAAATAAGAGGGGGGGGTGGGGGGGATATAACTGAATATTCATATTACATTCAATGTAATCTTATTTATAATCGATAATATTTTTTAATTTAGTTGACAGGCCTACCAACCCTCTTTAAAAAAAAAAAAAAATATGCTGACTTGCTTAATAAGGATAAGTGAGTGTGTATCGAGAATGTACTAATAATTGAAATAATTAATTGAAACATTGTACGGAAACATAAAGAGAGAACTTTTTAATAATGAAGAAACTCAATTGGGAACGCCTTTTTCGTTACAGGGGGAGGTAACGTCAAAAAAAAAAAAAAAAAAAAAACACTCACACACACCCCCCTATTGCGTCATTTACTTTGACTTTTTTTTAATTATCTTTTCAGACGCCGCCACCCTTTCTTCGTCTTCTTCTTCTTCTCTATCTTAATACTCTCTTCCTTTTTTTTTAACGAATGCCTTTCATGTCTTGGATTTCGTTATCGTTAAGAGTAAAAAAAAAAAAATACGTCTTTTTCATTAATTTTTCATTAAAAGTTGTTGAAAGGTTTTTTTTTTTTTGTTTCTCGTGTATTTCGATAGATGATGGACCAAGAAGTTTGAATTATTTCCATTTTATAATTAATAATTACAAACATATTCTTAGGAAAGGAAAATTAAGTGTAACGGAAATGGAAATAAAAGGGAATTTTAAAATTGAAAATGCCATTTTTTTTATTTATTTAATAATTAAAAAAGATGAATTCGGCATGTGATGTAATAATAATAAGAAGAAAAGCACTTTGAATAATGAAATTGTTGGAGTGTTTACTCGTATATAGGGGGTGGCTTAGAGAGACATACTAACAAGGAAATAATAATTAAATTAAATATCTGGTGTGACTAGTCGTACAGCATACAAAAAGCGAATTTTGAGAAAATAAAAAAAAAAAATTAGAGGAGAAGGTCCAAATACGGGCTAGGGTCTAAAAATGGGCTATTTTCTGTTGTGGAGTCCGAAGGTTTCGCACTATATCGGGAATGGCGTGAAACTACATCCCCTTGAAGAGCGATAAGCAGTTGATGTCCATCAGTCAACGCGTTCAGAAGCTATGCGTAAAAAATCGTCAAACCTTCTGCAGTAATGTACAATATTGTTTAGCACCATTAGCCAGTTGGCTGTAAACATAGGCGTAGCCACGGGGGTTTTGGGGGTTCAAACCCCCCCCCCCCCCATTGGATCCAAGCCATGGCTAGATATTTAAGCTCTATAATACAAAATACTTTTTCTCTCTATATATTTCATATATAGGGTAAGAGAAAGTAAAATATAATAATTTTCTCTAGCTTTAAAAAAAAAAATTAAATAAAACGCAAAAAATTCGAGAAAATTCTGAATTTTCCCATTGAAAAGAATTGATTTTTGTTATGCTTTATTAAAAATTAAGCCGCTTAAAATTGATTAAATCTCGCAAATGAAAAATAATAAAAATTATTATATAAATAAATTTTTTATTTTTTTTTCTTAAAGACGTCTGAGATAGGAGTCTGTTCAAGAGAAACTCATAGAGAGACACCCCGGTATTTTAGGCCCATATACATAAAATTAAGTGCTTGCATTACCTGATTATTGCCTGATACGAGTTGATTGAAAAATTGCGGCACTTAATTAAGAAAGGGCGGGCCCGGAGCCACCCCGAGGGGGGGGTCCAGGGGGGGGCGAAGCGAAGGTGGGGTAAGTGGCTAGTCATACATTTCATTAGACGGACGCCTTATACTGCCCTATTAGTCGGGGGGGGAGAAATAATCCTAAACCCCCCCATCAAAAATTTCTGGCTACGCCTATGGCTGTAAATGTTATATCTATGTTAACGTTGAGTTGATGAACGGTTTCAATGCCTCATTCAACCTTCTACTTCATACCAGTAATGGCTTCCATGATGGTTTTTTAAAAGTGGGTTTGGTCTAAATATGGGCTAGTGAGTGAAATCTAAAAACGGGCTACCTCTCCGAAGTAAAGAGGTTTACTACTATTCATATTCGAGCCACAGAACAAACAGCTGTCCCCTGTAGTAGAAATGGTGAAGATAGGGTACAGTGTGTCATGGGTGGGCACACACAGAATCTGGTGGTTCGGAGAGAGTAGAGTGTGTATCGTATACACCTCTCTCTGTATACATTATACACATGTGATTTGTAAGTAAATTTACGATTTTGTGTTTATATTTTGTCTTTAAATAAAATTAGAGGTAGCCCATATTTGGACCGCATTTTCAAATGCAGCTTTTTTTGAATAAAGCATTTTTTTTGGTTTTTATTGAAACTTTCGAGAATTGTACGATATGATTGAAAGGTATGACTGAATGTTTAAATTCACCAATTTGTCCAAAAATGTATTAAGTTCATTCAAAAATCAAAAGCTAGCCCATATTTGGACCTTCTCCTCTACTTATAGACTACTTTTTGGCCAATTTTGTTCAAACGCTTATTTTAATTGTCCCGGAGGGTATTTAGCTCTTTTTTTTTTTAGTCATTTCGGCTATAGTGGCCATTTGAATTTTATACATTTATTTATTTTTTATATCAGAAATACAGTATCGAAGGTTTCGATCAGGGCCGTACTTAGGATCCGCCAAAATTACAATTTGCGCTCCCCCCCCCCACCCAAAAAAATATATTTTATTAAATATTTATTCAACATTAAATCTGCTTATAGTCAAAATACCGCCCCCAAATTCTGGCGCCCCTGGACTAACCTCCCCCCCTCCCCTAGACCAGACGACTAAATGAGATAAATATTAAAATTAAATATTCATTCTAAATTGATGTTTTTTGGCTGTGGGGATTTACTCAGGATTTTGCAGCCAGGAGATTAAATAAAAAAATATTTTATTTAATTTTTATTTGCCGACGTTTCAATCACAACCTTCATCAGGGCCTATGATCATAACATTTATTAAAAAATCTGGTGTGACTGGCGCACAGCACACAACTTTCTCTTACCCTTCGGTAAGAGAAAGTTGCGCACCGTGCTGGTCACACCAGATTTTTTGTGTCGAGATATATTTAGTTTCCGATAGCACCTTAGTTTCAAACTTGCATTTTAAATGTTGACTGCTTGAAATAAACTATGGTTATTTTTCAAAATTTTAATCTCATATTTGGACATTTTATACACAATATAGAATCGTAAATAAATACAAAATTTCATAAGAATTGGAAAAAAAAATTTTAAATGCGTAAAAAGTTCCAAAGGGGACCCCCTTTTGAATCGAAATTAACATACAAATCCCTATAGGAAATTAACATTAGGCCTATGAGAGAAGGCGGAGAGACAGGCGATAATGTTTGCAAGTGAGAGAGAGAGAGAGAGAGAGAGAGTGATATATGTTTTCCCGGAAACAATTAAAAACAGAAATAAAATAAAAAAAAAATGGGAATTTAAATAATAATTGATTTTTTAATCTAATAAAAAGAAAAAGATTTAAATTCCGTTACCATGGCAACCATTTCTATCTTTCCTATGAAGAACAAGAGTAAAGTGGTCTTCAGAAGATTTCAACGGCAAAATGAGAATATACATTTTAAAGAGCATCTAAAAAATAGTTCATTTATGAATTTTAAAAAAAAATCCTTGGAGGGAATTTTGAGAAAATCGAAAAAAACTGAAAAGTACATCAGTAAAGTACTAGTACTTTTTGGCCGATTTTGTTCAAAAGCTTATTTTGAGCGTGTGGAAGGTACCTAAGTTAAATATAAAATTTCAATCCGGTAGCTCAATTCCTTCATGCTAAAAAAATCGTTACACACACACAGACACACAGACGCACAGACACACAGACACACAGACACACACACACACACACACAGACCAATTTGCGGGACCCACTTTTTTGGACTCAGGGGACCTCAAAACATGTATATCCATCAAAATCTGGACATCGAATTTTTGACATGATCGCAATACTTTCTCTCTCTATATATTTCATATATAGGCATTGTATAGCCAAATTACAAATAATTGTTAAAATTTAATACCAATATATTCCCTCTCTTGTCTATTTGTAATTAATTTGAATTTTTATTTTTTATTTTTCCTTTTTTTTTTTTTGATATTATTGATATTAAATATTAAATTACAAACATAATCAGCTCGTAACATTTATCTTTTCAAAAGCGCTAATAATTATAATATTGCATAGAGGGAATGTTTTATTTTAAGTCAACAAAACATACATTCAATGCAAAATTCATTCACTTTTCTCTTGTAGTAATTCGATATTAATTAAATTAATATAATTCAATTAAGTTTTTGCACTGTATTTTGCGTTTCTTTTGTAAATTAAATAAAAAAAAGACAGAGTGAGAGAGAGAATTTTAAATCTTTTTAATATTTAAAATATTGGATTTGTTAAAGTTGGTATTTGTTTGTTTATGTGACTCTTTTTTTTTAGGAATTAATACAAATACCTCTATGCCAAGTGGAATTGTTTCACAATCCAAAAGTTCACTTTTTATATAGCGTTTTTGGAATTCCATTGACCTTTGGTCTCAATTAGGCGATCCCACCTCACCTCCACCCTGGTGATATAAAAACCTTAAAACAAGGTTTTTTATCTTCTAAGAAAATTTAACACATTATTTATTTATTAGAAAATAAAAACACTTACGGTCGATCAGTTATCCGAAGCCTCCTTTAAAAAGAATTGTAAAATACAAAACGACTGGATCTGTATCATAGTCAGTAAATGTTTATATCCTCATGAAGACAGTCAAGGGTTAAAATACATTAATTTAATTCCAATTCCTTTAATTTTGAATAAATATTAAGCGGTATTATTCATTATTATCTGACGGAGTGAAAGAAATGAGGTTATGTTACAATGGGAGGTAAACCTATCAATAAATGTCAATTTTTTACCGTAGTTAGCAATTTGGCCGCCAGAGGCGTATTGTATGATTTATAATTTCATACTGTTAGAACTTTGATGTTAATTTCACTTTCAAATATTTTTATAGATTATAACCTCACTTCAGAAGATGAACATCTTTAATAATTAATAATACCGCTATATACCATCAAGAGAGAAAGATATTGGATAATATGGCGGCTACCTGCCATTTGAGCCTTATGGTAGGTAGCCGCCATATGCCAATAACTTTTTCTCATGATGGTACGTGTTGCTGATAAAATGGAGAAATAATTCTGCATTTTTAAAAAAACTTGCATACTGAATTATATTGTAAAAACACTTTAAAGCCTTCTTGTTATTGTAGGGACAAATTTTCATTATTTCCTTTTTAAAGCCCTTTCAAAAGACAAATTTTCATTATTTTTTAAAGCCCTTTCAAAGACAAATTTTTCATTATTTTTAATTAAAAAAGCCCTTTCA
This sequence comes from Euborellia annulipes, assembly GCA_023213315.1. Taxonomy (NCBI): domain Eukaryota; kingdom Metazoa; phylum Arthropoda; class Insecta; order Dermaptera; family Anisolabididae; genus Euborellia; species Euborellia annulipes. The sequence goes on along the minus strand of JAKCPI010023088.1, from coordinate 9,579 downwards.
AGAGACAAAATTCCATTATTTTTTTAAAGCCCTTTCAAAAGACAAATTTCCATTATTTTTTTTTTAAAGCCCTTTCAAAGACAAATTTTCATTATTTTTTTTAAAGCCCGTTCAAAGACAAATTTTCATTATTTTTTTTTAAAAGCCCTTTCAAAGACAAATTTTCGTCCTTTTTTTTTTAACCCTAGAACGCACAAGCTTTTTGGAAACGCAAAGTCACAAGGAGGGCCTCTCAGGCCCACTATATGTTTAATAGGTTTTTCAACACATTTTTGAATAATTATATTAATTTTTGTTCATTAATTTATTTTAAAATTTATAAAAATATATAACTAATCAATATTTTATTCATAATTTTAAAGTTTTTATTTTAAAAACATCTTTTACATATAATTTTTTTAGTACAATGACCACTTCAAATATTTCTTTTACAGCAGACTTGTTATTTTTGTTTTCTGTTTATTTTAGTTGGACACAAATAACATCTTCTTCTTGTAGGTTTTTTAAGATCAAAATTTTATTTTGACATTGAGGGGGTACTTCCTCAATTACCCTTCTAATTGATTTCTGTAGTCCTTGTATCGATCTTATTTTTATGTGATCGCAAATTAATTCCTCGCTCAATTCAACAAAAAATTTTCTTCGGAGGTTTTTTTTTTGGACATTAACATGAGATTTGTGTTTTAAATTAAAATAAATGATCATTGATAAAATTACACATACCCCAATACAATTTCCGAAAACGGCCAACAGCCAATGATTTGTTTTCCTTTTGCAGCTAGGCTATACTACCAAATGTGTGTCTGTGATTTTATTCCAAATATCTACTGCTCCTTTCGATTGATTATAATAAATAATAATTTCTGGTTTTTGGGCATGTTCATAAACAATACCAATATTGTCTGAATGATATATACTCGACAAGAGTAAAATATACTTCCTTTTTTAGGCACATAAGAGACAAGCGCAAATTTGAGAGTAAATCGAAAAAGTGTTTTTTTTTTTTCTAATAGGTAAAAATTCAGCTGGAATACATTTTTTAATCTTTTCTAAAGTTTCTTTTCCAATAAAAAAATGGAGTATTGAAACAGGAATTATGAGTCAGGTGTAAATTTCCGTAAAGAATATAAATATTTTTTTTTTTTGATCAATATCTTCATTGCTTGAATTTTCATTATTTTCTTCAGTAATCTGATCCTCTATACTGTATTTTATTTTATTTATTTATTTTTTTAAGAATACTGTCTTTATCTTCGATAACATTTAAATCTCCTAGCTCTTTTCATTCTTTAGATATTTTGTTCACAAACAGACCATGTTGCAAAAACAACTTTTTTGGACTCAGGGGACCTCAAAACGTGTATATCCATCAAAATCTCGACATTGAATTTTTGACATGAATATAATACTTTCTATATAATTACATATATAGTTAAGAGAAAGTAAAAGCATTCTTGAATGTTATCAGAAGATATAATCTCAAAAATATAGAGAAGCTTTGAGATCCGAAAGTCGAGATGAAACTGACAGTTTTCTTGATTTTTTCAAAATTAATAAAGAATTTGACAATATTTATTTTATTATTTAAAAAAGACATGACAATTTTAAATATTTGAATACATAATACATAATAGATTGTCATTCAAAGTGTTTTAAATACCCAGAAACCACAAGGGCCTGGGAGGCCCTGCTTGTGACTTTGTGTTTGTAAAGTGGTTCGAAGAAAAAATAAGGCATAGAAATTTTTTTTTTTTTGAAAAACCCTTCAAAAATATATTTGTTATGAATAAATGGAGGAATACTAAAAACTTGAAATTTATAAGAAGCTTTTTCTGAGAGTTATTGAGAAAAAACGGAGTGACCGGGCCTGAAAGGCCCTGGTTTTGCGTTCTAGGGTTAATAAGAAAAAATAATAATTTTTATTTTTTACAGGGGTGCCTATTTCTAGCGGTCGTCTTCACCCTACATCATCGTCCTTTTCGGTCAAGCATCCCCATCAGCGCACTTCCAGCCTCTCTCTCAATAGGTGAGTCTGACAATCAAATTTCAAATCACAAATAATAATTTTATTTTCCTGGGATCCTCTTTTTTTTTTAAATCTCGAGTATAACAACCCCCCTCATTTTATAATATCCGATTATCATTTAAATCTATAACAGTCTCCCTCTCGACTACTGTTCTTTGGTTTATAGCGGTATGACTGGTGAACGTGGTTTGACTCTTGAGAGGGTGCTTAATGCTTGTGTCAGATTTGTCTTTGATTTGCCTCTTGACGAGCACATAACACCTTATTATAGTAGACTTGGATGGCTCAAGTTAAAACGACGTCGAGAATACTTGATGGGGTGTTGTGTGTTCGGCATCCTGAAAAAACAAAATGCCCAAGTATCTTTATGAAAGTTACGTTTTCAGGGGTGAGTGTAGCAGGGCTGTGCCAAGGGCAAATCTTTTGGATTTGCGAATGCCGGTTCATCGGACGGCCGCATTCGGCACCTCTTTTCTAGTGACATCAATTAGGGTATGGAACAGGATTCCTGGCGATATCAGGTCTTCAAATTCTTTAGAATCGTTCAAAAGTAAATTTTATTCTTTTTTACTAAAAGAACAGGAGCAATTTCTGTAGTGGGAGGGAGAATGTTTTTCCTAGTAAAATGCAATTTTTATTTTCTTTTTATATTGTAAATACTGTCTATATATAAAAATTGTAAATACTATGTAATATTAATGCTCTAGGAGGCAAATCGCCTCAGAGCAAAATAAATATAATTCATTCATTCATTCATTCTCTCTTTTTTTGATTCGGCTTCCTTTTTTTGAACGTGTGGGTTGTTTTTTCCAAAATTTTTTCTTTAGTAAAAAATCAATTTTCTCAACTAAAGTCTATAAAATTTTCTTCTTAAAAATTTGGATTCTCTCTGGGAACATTATAAGATCAAAAAATATTTCTAATTATATTTAAAAATATTATCTACATCTATATTAGCCCTATGAAAATGAATGGGAGGGTTCCTTTCTTAAACTTTTATCCCTCGTCAGTCTTATATAATAATAAGTGTGATTTTTTAAAAATTTGTTTACGTTTCTGGGTCGTAACATGCTACAACCCCGTATATCCGATTTTCGTTTCGTGAATATATTTCCTTTGTTTTTACATATAATTCGATCCCCCTCGGCTCACATCTTTTTATCGATATTCATTAATTCACATTCATTTATTAAAATAAATTATTATAATAAATTAATGAATAAATTTCCATTTCTTTTTCTCATTAAAACCTTTAATATTTTTATATGAAAATTAATTTAATTCCTTTTTTTTTTAAACCACCCTCCCCCCCCCCCAATTTAGTTTCTTATTCTACAAATTTTATGTAGGGTGAGTGCACCAGTAACAAACCAATTAGCAGAAATTTTGAAACAAATTTTGATAATGTGACTCAATTATTGAGACAATCATTGCAAAAAAAAAAATCAACGTACTCTTTATCTACCATAGAATCATGTAGCCTATTCAAATTTTCTTAATAGCTATTAAGTTTTTTTTTATTTAATAGATCTAATGAATGTGGAAAGTCGCAATGTTCCTAAGGTTGACCAGATTGTACCAGTAATATACCAGATATTGTACCAATAGTAAACCAGTAAATAAAACGAATTCTTTTAATGAAGAATAATTTTATTATTAATAATAACAAGTTTTTGTATTAGTAATCATCACAAATTTTCATCATTCTACAAGTTTCATCTAATACTTATGCTACAAAGCCCGTAAAAAACTTTTGATTTCATCCATCTCTTTTCTGACTTTTACTAATGCTCCATTCTTTATTAATACTTTAAATTTGCATGCCACTTTCTCAAAGCAGTTTCTGTTACCAGACTTCTAGAAATGTTGATAGATTCAGCGTGACGTGCAACTATATCTGGATTTAAAAAACTGGAAAACCATTTTCTGCCCGGTATATTATCTTTAAAGAGATTTGGTCGTTTCTGTTCAATTAGAATTTTTTTAACTGTGTCAACAACTACCATTTCTTTATTGAGTGCAAATTCTTTTTTTTGCCATCACTATTATTCAAGTTTTAAGCAAGGATTCTTCTTACTTGGTCAATATAGTGAGAGGTCCCATTTTTCTCTGTACAGGGATCTTCATTTTCATTTTATTTATGAGAGTTGTGTAGGGAAAATTATATTTTAGGCATGTTTCTCTAATTTTTGCGCCTTTGCTTATCTCGTCTCTCGTTTTTATGACGTGTTCCTCCATATTTGAAAAACGTTCTTTATGGTGGCATTGTGTTTGTAAAAAAATGTAGGTGGTAAATTACTGGAACAAATTCATAGTGTAGATGTTACCAGTAATAAACCACTGGTCTACAACTGGAACTTTGTAATTTTTTCAGTAGTTTATTATAATAATGTATTCAGTGTATAAAGTAAATACAAATGTAAAAGAAAAAAGAAAAAAAATTATCAAAAAGCTTAATCACGAGTTGTAGACAAAATGGAATATTACTGGAACATCGTTGAATTCGTGTTCCATTAGTTTACCAATGACAACCATTGATTTAAATTAGCATTTTCTAATGAAATAAGACATAATATTATTAAATATTATTAATATATGTATTATACTATGTAGTTAATTCGAAAATAGATTGCAATGATTGAAATAAACAAACATTTAAAAAGATTAAAAAAACTTAGCGTTATACACGTTGCTTATTAAAATGGCCGCCAGGAACGAAGTGAACGATTGTCGTTTCGGATTATGTGAGTTTTAATGATGTAATTGGCGTATACATCACTTGTATCTATGATTACATGATTGGTAGAAGTACAGCAGTCCTACCAAAAGTAAAAAAAAAGTGGCTGAGAATTCAACAGATGGTTAATATTTCGGTTTGAAGTTTGAAATGGTCTACTACTGGTGCCTGGTTTGGCACTGGTACACCCACCCTATATAGAAAGATTTGTTAAATAAAAAAAAAAATAATAATCAAAAAGAAACAAACCCCTAAAAAAATTGAACAAAAATGAATTATTATATCTTTCAAAAAGACAATTCAATCACTTAATCAAAAAATATTATTTTAATCCATATAAATCGCGGTAAAAATTCTAATTTATATTATATTATTTCAAGGAAAACAAAATTTCCGATTCAACCATACCACGAAAAATAAATAATAGGTCAAAAATTTTTTTTAGAATTTTGATAGTAGATACCTAGATCTTTTCCAATGCATTAACAAATAATGTCTGCAAAATTTGAACTCATTTGCAAATCAGGAGCCATCGCCTTTGACGTTTGAGAATTTTCAAAATTTTCTTAAAACTAAACATTCCCTTAGTTTTTGTGGAGACAAGGGACTAAATAAATTTTGCATTCCAATTAAACTAGAAATTTATTATTTAGAATCTTTCATTGGTAAAAATTATCTTAAAGAATTCATTAAAGTACTAATAAAAAAAGATGGTTGGTTTCTTTTATCTATTTTTTTAATAATAATTATTATTTATTTATTATATTAAATAATTATTTTTTATTTTTTTATTTTATCTAATTCATTTATTTTTCTCAAGTAGAAAATCCGTTTATTTTCTCTAAAATTTTTCTAACGTATTTTTAACGACTTTTGTATAAAATTTCCGTCGCCTCATGCGAACGACACGAGCACGATTCAATTGCTTTGTGACTCTCGTCCTGAACAGTTGCATTGGTTATTCACAATATTTTTGCGTCCTGCAAAATTAATTCGACAGCCCTTGTCAATATTATTATATTTTTTTTTATTACATAACCCTTATGTATTAATATTTTTTTCTGGTTAATTAATGACCCAGTTTTTTTTCTCTAATTAAAATATTTTTTTACGTTCTTCAACTTGTTACCTGTTATACATTTTTATCGTTATTCATATTATTACTGTATCATTTTAAAGAAGAATTAAACCAATTACGTGTTAATTAATAATTGTTAAATCAAAAATTTCGTGTTGTCATTTGGTGTGTGTGCGTGTGAACCCTTCCCCCACCATCAACCATCTTCAACGACAATTTGGCAACGGGAAACGAAAATTCATCCTAACTGGTACCCATCCTGGAGCCAGCAAAAAATCATCTATTATAAATAGCATCCACCCTGGAGCTATAACTGCATAATATTTATTATAAATGACACCCGATCAAGGGCAAACTTTATAATATCTATTATAGTTTTAGATATAATTCGAACCCCTCGGCTCACACATCCCCTTATAGATAGATTTTCATTAATTCAGATTCTATTATTAAAATGAATTAATGAATAAAATTTCATTTTTTTTCCTCATTAATACATTTTAGAATTTTATTTCAAAATTAATTTTATTTCTGTTTGTTTAAAAGTTCCCCCCTACTAATTTTCCCATTCTACAAATTTTAAGCATAAACAACTCAGCCTCCCTCCCTCCATTTCTCGCTCATCATGTAAATACACTATTGGTTAATTTATTAAGCATTTCTAATTAATGATTAAAAATTCTAAGAGAGATGGAAAGGAAAAATTGCGTTCATATATTGTAAATTTTAATTAGTTTACGAGTATTTTAGAAAAAAACCAAACATCTTAAGTATTATTTTTTAACTAATCCTAAAAAAAAACTTATTTTATTTGTATTATGAAAATTGAATTTTTGAATTTTCTTTTATTCAACTGTTAATGTAACTTGCGCAAATAAGATTAATTAAATAATTATACCCTAATATAAATATTCCAATAATCTCTAGTTGTAAAGAATATTTAGGAAAGGATTACGGGATAAATAAAACAATTATTTATTAAAATAATCTTTATTTAATATTTAAAATATATTGACAGAAGAGGATAAAAAATAATAAATAAATATTTCTTTGTTTCAGAAGAGAGAGCATCCATGTCCGTCATCAACATGATCAAAGAAAGATTATTTACGCAAATGGAAAGTATTTTAAATAAAATATAACGCAAGCAAATCATTTAGTTTGATTCACCTCGAGCAAGGGGCCAGTCGATTGAACTCATCTCTCTGCAAAGTGCCTCTCTTCTATTGCGAAATAAAACATCACACACTCCAATTAAAAGGTATTTATTATTTTCATAAAGGGTTAACATTTTATTTTTATATTTTCTAATTTATAAAATTATCTATTAATTTCAATAATGAAACCAGAGGGTAGTAAGGGTTGTACATTTCCCATTTTCCATTCCAATTAAATTATTAATAGTACTATTTTCCCTTAGTAATCTTTAATCAATAATATTTTTTAGTAAACTCTGTCTTTCTTATAATAATAAAATTTTTATCCTTTACAGGGGTGACTGTTGCTAGAGGTTGTCTTCTCCCTTCATCATCGACCCTGTCGTTTGAGCATCAACATCTGAGCCCACTTCGAGGCTCTCTCTCGTCCTCTGCTCTAGGTAAGTCCTGAACCTGACAATTTTAATTTGTATTTCAACCCCTTTGGGAATACGAGGGTGCGAGAACCGTAATAGATTAGCGAGTCGGAGATGTTTTGATTAATAACTAAATAAATATTAAAGTGAGGAAAGTGAAACATGGCCAAAATAGATATTCATCTGCATAAAATTAAGGGTAAAAAATTTACATTTGTAGTTCAACCCCTTTGGGAATAAGGGGGCGCGAGATCCGTATTAGATTAGCGAGACGAAGATGTCTTGATTAATAAATAAATAAATATTACAACTAAGAAATTGAAACCTCGACAAAATATTTAACTAAATGCACAAAATTAAGGGTAAAAAATTTGCATTTGTAGTTCAACCCCTTTGGGAATAAGAGGGTCCCAGAGCCGTAATCAAATTAGCAAGTGGGAGATGTTTTGATTAATAACTAAATAAATATTAAAACGAGAAAATTGAAACCTCGCCAAAATATTTATCCAAATGCACAAAACTAATGGTAAAAAATTTGCATTTGTAGTTCAACCCCCTTTGTGAATAAGGGGATGCGAGTTTCGTGATAGTTAAGCGAGACGGTTAATAACTAAATAAATCTAATCATATTAATTAGATAACTGTATCATCTGTCAAAGTTCCTCAGCATAAATCTGTTCATATTTTTAATTTCATAATTATAATTATATGTAATCAAATGAGTGTGTATGTTTAGTCAAATCCGAATTGAGGTATTGAATATTAATAAGATATTAATCTTCAATTCCTTAAATAAATAGATCTCGAAAATTATTTAAATAAAATGAAATACAGGGTGTCGGAGTTATCAAAAGAAATTTCAATTACTCGATTTTCTGTTTCGAATTTAACTATTTATGAAAAACATATAACCAAGTCTGTTCATCTTTTTATTAAGGTATTGAATATTTTCATATTTCATTAGCATAACTGATTAAATTTCTATTTACAATTTTTCTCCTTTTAAATTATACTTAGGGTATATAAAATTATCCTATTTTTAAAAAATATAATTCTATAATACCCAGGGGGAAGGACGAGTTTATCAAAAAGGGTGTAAATCACCCCTTCTGTTAAAAAAAATAGTATTTTTCTTTGAAAATGGAATTCTAAAATAGAAAATTTTTTTTTTTTGTAAAATTTTTACATTAAGTAAATGGATTACTTTCACTCCCTCGTCACCCTCCACACTGTCTGAATGCTTACTTTTTTTGAGCAGTTTCTCCACTCGAGTCGAATGCTACCTACCTGTATATTCGTCCTTCGTTTCGTGAATTTATTTCCTTTGTAGTTTTAGATATAATTCGAAACCCTCGGCTCACACATCCCCTTATAGATAGATTTTCATTAATTCAGATTCTATTATTAAAATGAATTAATGAATAAAATTTTTATCCTTTACAGGGGTGACTGTTGCTAGAGGTTGTCTTCTCCCTTCATCATCGACCCTGTCGTTTGAGCATCAAGGTCTGAGCGCACTTCGAGGCTCTCTCTCGACCTCTGCTCTAGGTAAGTCCTGAGCCTGACAATTTCAATTTTATTAGTTCATATCGCAAATATTAATTACATTTTTCTTGGCAAAGATCATAGTCTCTCTTTAATATCTCATGTTTAGAAAAAACCCTCCCCCCTCATTTCCTGATACAATATTTGATTTGTATTTGATTATCATTTGAAGCTATAGAACTTTGCCTCTTTTTCTCTCTTGATTAGGCTACTAACAGATTTCTTTTGTGAGTGATTGTAACATTTTTTCATTTTTGTTTTAAAACAAAAATTAATTTTCTTGATTATAAAATTTTAAAACTTTGAAATTCTAATTCTCTTTGGGAACAATCTAATCAGGGGCGTATATAGAAATTTTTTTCGGGGGGGGGGGGCCCGAACTCAAAAATTTTTCTGAGGAAAATTTTTTTTTTAAGAAACTATACTTTTTTTCACACGAAATTTTTTGAGGAACATTTTTTCTATTGCGGAACCAAAGTTGTCCATCCTGCGGAAAAATTTGTTGCGCTGATGTCTGTATATCCCTATATATGTATATGTGTTTGGGAAATTTCGGGGGGGGGCCCGGGCCCCCTCGGCCCCCCCTTAAATACGCCCCTGAATCTAATATTTCTAATTAT
>JAKCPI010023087.1:0-10536 GCA_023213315.1 Euborellia annulipes | reverse complement strand
AAATATAATTTGTATTAAATATCTAGTCATGGCTTGGGTCCCATGGAGGGGGGGTGGGGGCAACCCCCCCCCCCTGGCTACGCCTATGCCGATGGGATCATTATACTCTCTGGTTCCTAGGATCCGCTTACCCTAGAGTACGCTCAACTTGGCATTGCTTAAATGCAACGATCTCGGTGACTGTTGCTCTAGTCTGTTGTTTATTTACTATTTATATAAAGGATTTAATTATATCTTAAAAGAAATCAAATCTCTGCCGGCGGGCCTGGCAAGAAGAATGAATAACAGCCACCAGGATCAACGTTGTTAAGCAACGCCAAGCGGTGCTGAAAATCGGGATAGGTGACCCCCGAAAAACAAGACCGTTGAACGCCCGCCGGAAGCCATCGATACATTGTATTTAATAAATTTACATAATAAATGTATAAAGTCAAATGGCCTCAGCAGCCGAAATGACTTTTTCAAATCAAATCTCTTCCGGCCAATGTAAAAAAAAAAAAAAAAAAAAAATCTCACTGGCAGTGCTAGAGCCAAGAGAGATAAACAAATAAACAAATGATATAGAAATTATCAATATTTTGAATGAATTTTGATTAATTATTAATACTGTTTTATTAGAATAAAATAAAAAAAGAAGACTGGAGAGCTTACCATTTTTGTTATCGAATTCTTCCGCAATAATATTCCAAATTTTCGGTACGTTTTGTTGATTGCATGTTCTATCATATAATGCACGATGTGTTGCCACGTTAAAAATAAGCTTTTTCGTTTCCATATCGGTCCATATATCATCCATTTTGATTAAAGATAAAGCTTAGACCACAATGATTGCTTTATGCGTTTTAAAGATTTGTTGAATCAATAACAATAATAAAATTGCAATTGTTGATTTATATGTATACATATATACAATTTAATTAAAAATAATAGGCCTAAGCTTCTTTAATAATTATCATCAAATATTAAATATTATAAATAATTGAAATTTTATTCGAAAAATAATTTAGTTAAATTTTCTCTAATTTAACAGTGAGTATTATTATTATATATTTTTTTAAATATTTAATTATTATTTTTAACTTAAAATATTCTTGTTTAAGCTCTAGACACAAATATTCAATGCACATCGCAGCTAACACAGGACAAAACTAGAGATCTAATAATTCAAAGTTTCGCTTGCGGACCTATATAATTAAAAAAATTACAAAGCATTGGCTATGGTCTCACACAAAAACCTATGAAATCCTTCGTTAAATTTTATACTCACAGTTCTTTATTTTTTGTGTATCCAGTATGCCGATATTAGTTTTTATTTTTATTTGCGCCTAAACAGAAATCGCAAACAAAACTTTATATCGATCTATACTGGATCCAAATATGATGATATACGTCACTCTTATTTACTTGGATGGAAAAATAACACCGTGTTGAACAAATATTTTATGCAAAAAGCAAGAGACTGAAATATCGGCTAAGGCTATATAGGTTATATATACTCTTAGCCTTAAAGAATTTTGAAATGGAAAAGTTAAAAGTGAAATTTTTAAGGTTTTAAACCTTTGATATTAGAACATTGAAATTTGGTTAAAAGATTATTCAGGTATTGAATTGAATGATAAGATAGACAGTGTGATTCTTCACAATTCAATTGGGTGATCAAAGAAATTTTTCTATCTAATTTGATCAACTTTTTGTTCACTTCAAAATGGCAAAAGCGATAACAATGACTATAAAACAGATTTTTTATCAATATAAATGATAAAATACTGTGGAGGCAAATAGATAAACGGGAATAAGTGGCGGATTATGAATTAGAAGTTTCAAAACAACTGAGTTCGAGACTAACTTGTCGCAAATAATTCAACACAGGCGAAGCTTACTCCTAGGTTAGAAAACTAAGAGATAATCTCATTCCCAATTATCGATACAAAGGGCCATTTTAAGGTGGTCTTAACTGAGGATGCCTCTAAACTGGTTAATTCGGGACCTGCCGAGAGGTGTTGACCTGGTGGCTGGCAAGGAGCAGTTTCTCTCTTTATCTATAATATTGCAATAATATACTATCAAAAAGTTGATATCATGACTGAAGAAGATATTTAATCACTATTTTGAGGCTCAGGATTAACCACCAGTATCTGAGCCTATCTTAGTCGAATAGTTCACAAAAAATGGAATATGTAGAAAGGTGATTTGTCGGAAAATCGATAACTACAATCTTGTAATTTTCGACGGTTTTACATATCTGAATCTTAATGAACTCTATTATCAAATAATATCGAAGAAAATTTCTCTATCAAAGCACATAAGGTGTCTGCTCAGAAAATAGTATTTTACAATATTCTCAAAGTTTGAAAAAACGTTTGTTTCTAGAAAATACCTATTAGGGGACTTTTAAACACACGTTAATAATTTATTATGTCCATGTCACCCACAAGAAAAGGAAATTATTTCCCTCGTAATAATTGGTTTATCATTATCCCCCTGGGACTTAAGTGAATGTTAACCCGATTGATGCCAATCAACGTCTTGCACACCCTCTTTAGATACCCCCCCCCCCACTCGCGCTCTTTTCCTTCCTTCTATACGATTTCCCTGTACACATCAAGACACTAACATGACCGGAAAATTAGATTATTGCTGGAAATTATCTTGTCACGGTCATTAATTTAAATAAACTCCTGTTTGTAACTGCGATCAGAGTATAATTGATATATATCATCGCTATAACAAACGTCTTCTAGACATTTTTACATCTTTTCTATTTTTTAACTCAATTTTTTTTTATATATAGATTGCTCTATATGGTTAGGCTTGATTAACTTGTATTTTAATAGGACCTATCATCTTGAAATCCCATTTTACTAAGCTGAAAATAGCTTTTGAAAATTTCGGAATTCCCAACAGGGCCGGTTGCTTAGTCAACTTGCAAACTTATCCGCCGATCGATAGAAAATCATAGATTAGTAAACAAGAACTCGCTTCACCTTCGAGTTAAAAAAATGAGTTTTCACATATAATTATCTATCTAAGGTATAAGGGCAGTTTTGTGAAGTTAGCAACTTAAAAAAGACATGATTTATAAAAATTATTAAAAATTAAAATTAATTAAAATAAGTAATTAAAGCCAAGGTCTTTAAATACACAGATGGCCAGAAACTAGTAAACAAACAATTTTCAGGTCACAGTTTTTGATTGGTCCACGTCATGAAGCTCCTCCTTGCTTATATTTTTCTATTTGGCAACTTTGTTGACTGTTTATAACCTAGTTCACATTCATTTTGTTTTATTTGCAAATTGTATAGTTTCCGACTAAACTAATTTAGACTCTGGTATTTATACTGCTTTATTAATAATATGCTGTGTATAAATTTTTATAAATTGTTTGTTTCGAACGATTTTTTACAAAGGGAGGAGCTCCATGACGTCACTCTCTTGAAATGGAAAAATGTAAACAAACCGAGTTTGACCCCCACCCCCTGATTAAAGCTAATTAATTGCTTAACAAAAATTTAAAAAATTTTCAAAAAAATAAACAAACAAGATTTGTGTTCCTAATTTCACCCCTTATACCGTAGCTAACTACTGTATGATCTGGGTTCTTATTTATTCATATGATTAGCTTAACTAAATGTGAAAAGACTAGAAAGTCATAGTCTACTATCTTATCCGAATGATAGCTACTTAATTAGAAGTGAAACAACCTGCCCCAAGAGAGAAAATTTCATTGTTACAGAGGTGAATTTAAATGGATTATTCACGCATCACTTTTCAGTTTTTTAAGCAATTATTTTCATTGGACAATAGTCTAATTTTGTTTCACAAAAATTCGTTTATGTTAATATGTAGGCAAAATAACTCATTAATGATTTTTTAGAATTAATTGCTCATCATCTCATACTACACTTAATCAGATTGATTGATTAATGTTCAAAAACTTCTAATTAAAAGTTGCGTATCGCTTCTATCAATTTCTTCTCTCATTTACTCTCCTTATTTTAATATACTCATGTGAATAGCACTTCATCGCATCAGACAACGAGCAAATAGCTGTATAAAAATAAATCATCCGGCCTGAAAGACTGACGCTTTTACATTTGACATGCCGTTGACAGACGAATAATCTTTTAATTAACAGAAACGGCAAAGAGAAAAAAAAATGAAAAGAAAAAAAAAATAAAATAAACGAAGACCTCCTCGGAGCGAAAATTATTCAGAAGTCACAAGACATATGAGAATAATGAATTAACCGAGACCTTGAAAGTTAACACTAACACCAAGCTGGAGGTTTTTTAACTATATGTAAATTATTTCTCATAGATATACTTTTTAAAATTTTTATTATATAAAATATAAAGCCCCTACTTTTTATTAAAAAAACAAAAAAAAACAAAGAGAAATTAGCTATTATTCTAAAAAATCTGGTGTGACTGGCGCACAGCACACAACTTTCTCTTACCTTCGGTAATCGAAAGTTGTGTTCTGTGCTGTCACACCAGATTTTTTGTGTCGACATGTATTTAGTTTCCGACAGTAGGGTACATTGGATTTTAAGATGTAAAATTTATAAGTATGGGAAAATATTTATATTTTGTTACCATGGCAACCATTTCTCCTATCTTTCCTATGAAGCACAAGAGTAAAGTGGTCTTCAGAAGATTTCAATGACAAAATGAGAATATACATTTTATAAGGAATCTAAAAAATAATTGATTTTTGAATTTAAAAAAAAATCGTTGGAGCAAATTTTGAGAAAATCGAAAAAAACTGAAAAATTGCATCAGTAAAGTACTAGTACTTTTTGGTCGATTTTGTTCAAAAGCTTCGTGTCACGTCCCATGGGGGTGTCTAACTTAAATATAAAATTTCAACTTCGTAGCTCTTTTCGTTCTTGAGATATTTTGTTCACAGACAGACACACAGACACACAGACAGACAGACAGACAGACAGACCATGTCGCGAAAACCACTTTTTTGGATTCAGGGGACCTCAAAACGTGAAGATCCATCAAAATCTCGACATCGAATTTTTGACATGAAACCAATACTTTCTCTCTCTATATATATTAACATATATATAGAGGTAAGAGAAAGTAAAAATTAATGGCTGAATTTGAACTGAAAATTTTGATTTTTTTCAAGAAAAAATGGATATATATTTGAATTCATTTTAATTTCATTCATTTTTTCATGTTCAACGTTCCCTTTTTAATTTGATTTTAATTTCTGTCTGTTTCTGTATGTGTCTGTGAACAAAATATCTCAAAAACGAAAAGAGCTAGGAGGTTGAAATTTTATATTTAAGTTAGGCACCCCCCTGGGGCATGACACGAAGCTTTTAACCCAAATCGGCTAAAAAGTACTAGTACTTTACTGATGTACTTTTTCAGTTTTTTTTTTTTTCGATTTTCTCAAAATTTGCTCAAACGATTTTGATTAAAATTCAAAAATCAACTATATTTTAGATGCTCTTTAAAATGTATATTCTCATTTTGCTATTGAAATCTTCTGAAGACCACTTTACATTTGTACTTCATAGAAAAAATAGGAGAAATAATTTCCATGGCAACAAATGATAAATATTTACCCATGTTTTTAAATTTTACATCTTCAAAAAATCTGGCATGACAAGCCAGAACAAAAACTTTCTATTACCGAAGGTAAGAGAAAGTTGTGTGCTATGTGATCAGTCACACCAGATTTTTTAAAATTTTATTCAATGTTTTTTTTTCGGCTTCGAAGGTCATTAGACCCCTATTTATTTCAATTGGATTGGTAGCAAATCCAATAGAAATAAATTTTTTACTTCTTACCTGAGAATATCTTGGCCATGCCCCAGTAATATGATTAATAGATCTTAGAGTAGAAGTAGAATATATTTTATTAAATGAACCGATTTTGCCCAAGCGATTTAGGAGTTGGAGATCTCTACTTTGATACGCCTGTGATTGTGTAGAAAAATCGAAATATTACGCTCTACGACAGGGCCGGCGCAAGCTATTCTGCCGCCCTAGGCAAGATATTTTTTTGCGCCCCCCCCAAAAAAAAAACTTTAAAAATTTAATTTGCCGCCCCCTCCTTAAAATTTTCCCATCTCAAAAATTTTTCTGCGAAAAAATTTTTTTTTTTTGGAACCAAAATTTTTTCCCGTGTGCCGCCGGCGGAACATTTTCTCTTGCGCGGAACCAAAATTTTTTCCAGCCCGAAAATTTTTTTACCTTTTTTTTAGAGAGACGCAATTTTTGCCGCCCGCGGAACCAAAATTTGCCGCCGGCGGAACCTAATCTTTTCGAGTACCGCTTGCGGAACCAAAATTTTTTTTTTTATTTTGACATTTTTGCCGCCCTAGGCGGCAGCCTAGTTTGCCTAATGGACGCGCCGCCGCCCCTGCTCTACGACTATAATGCAGGAGTGATATAAGTAAAAAATTTGTAGTATGATTAATTTTAAAAAATTCCTTTTATTAATATTTTTTTCTCAAAGTAATTTTTATCACAAATAAATTTCAACTTTTTGATTGAAAAAAAAAAAAAAAATTTATAATTTTTTTTTTTATTTATCTCCAAAATATATTTGCATATATATATATATATTGAATTCATAATAGATAGCGTTACATTGCAAGCCAGCCAAAAGCGTCATCATAATAAAATTCAATTAGCTTCATAAAATGATTTGCTAACAGGCAACACAACCGAAGATCGCTATCTTGGCTATCTATCGAAATCAATATTCAAAATTTAAATTGTCAATTTGTTATTGACTTTATATAACTTGCTTATTGGTCGCCTGGGATAACGATAAGGGATGATTGATATTAAACGATAATTATTCTCGACGATTTTCAAATGAATTTTATATAAATAAAAAAAAATACACACACACACACACACTCACAGACTGGATAGTAATAGAATTTATGGAGGATTGAATATAATTATAGAGTAGAAAATGGAAATGATTGATTTTCGTATCCGCCCCGTCATAATAATGTCACATTAATACTTCTAAATGGCCAATTCATTTGCCTCCTAAAGAAATAATTGCTAATCCTTATGGATCCGTCCGGTGGGGGCATAAGTCAGAGCCGGATCAGATTAATAACACCGAATGGATTGCTTTCGGCGTTTTTCTTTTGAAAGGATGCCGGCAAAAGGCGCGGCAAGATAATCATTTAGCTATTTGTCTTGAAGTAAGTGAGAAAAAGTTCGGAAACAACACATTAGACAAAACAGGGGATTAATAACAATTTAATGATGTACGATGGAAAGAGGAGGGCTTTGAAACTTCTTCAGCCATTAAGGAAGGAAAAAGGGAAGGGGAGGGGGGGGGGAGGAACACTTGCAAACAAACGGGTGACTAAAAGAAATAATCATCTGATAACCTAATTACTAACTTGTCTCTCAGACTTCCCTTTCCATTGTCCCATATACTTGATTATAAATAATTAAATCATTTTTTTTCCGTTAATTAATTTTTTTTTTTGTTTTTACAACAATAACGAATATCCTTATAGACAAAGAGAAATAAGTATTCTTTAATTTAATTTTCAACTGACATTTGACCGTCTAGGGTCATACTCATAAGTCATTTGAGAAATAAAATACAAGTATTAATTAATTTAATAACAAGAAGAGAGTTTTTATATCGTCTCAAGCTATCGTTTTTTTTTTTTTTTTTTTTTTTTTTTTTTTTTCCTCGGCATCCAAGGCCATCCACACCCCCCCCCTATTTATTTCAAAAGATTTGTGGTCAAAAAAAAAAAAAAAAAATTTTTCCCCTGGGGAAGGAAAAAAAACCCCAAGACGGGGCGAGAAAACAAATGTCCTCCCCCAGGGCCAGGGCCCCCGGGGCACCATCGGTTTAAATTAAAATAAACTATAGTCGAAATTTTAATTTCATATTTGGATAAAACATAATATAGAATCCTAAATAAATACAAAATTTCATAAGAATTGAAAAAAAAAAAAAAAATTTAAATGTGTAAAGTGTTCCAATGGAGACCCTTTTGCATGCAAATCCCCATAGGGATTTAACATTGGCTCTATGGAAGGAAAAGTGTACACTTTACTGATGTAGTATTACAGATTTTTCCAAATCATTTTCCGGCTCTTCCTTCCATAGACCTGTCCCTATGGGGATTTGCATGCAAAAGGGTCTCCTTTGGAACACTTTACACATTTAAATTTTTTTTTTTTCAATTCTTATGAAATTTTGTATTTATTTAGGATTCTATATTATGTATTATCCAAATATGAGATTAAAATTTCGACTATAGTTTATTTTAATTTAAAACGATAGCTTGAGACGATATAAAAACTCTCTAAATTAATTAATACTTGTATTTTATTTCTCAAATGACTTATGAGTATGACCCTAGACGGTCAAATGTCAGTTGAAAATTAAATTAAAGAATACTTATTTCTGACTGTACTTCAGACAATTTCCAAGGCAAAATGAGAATATACATTTTAAAGAGGATCTAAAAAAAAATATTAATTTATGAATTTTAATCAAAATTGTTAGAGCCATTTTTTGAGAAAAACGAAAAAAAACTGAAAAAGTGCTTTAGTAAAGTACTAATACTTTTTGGCCGATTTTGTTCAAAAGGTTATTTTGAGTGCCCGGGAGAGTACCTAAATGAAATATAAAATTTCAATTCCGTAGCTCAATTCCTTCAATTCATTCATGCTTACACACAGACCAATCTGCGGAATCCACTTTTTAAGACTCACGTCAGTAGAACACTAATCGAATTTTTGACATGATCGAAATATATATATAGGCCTATTAATTATATAGTTAAGAGAAAGTAAAAAATTTCATGAATTTTGAAATTACTTCTTTGACTAAATTTTATCAATTAATCAACTGATTAATTAATGAAAACAGTTTTTTTTTTTTAATATCAAAACAGAATGTGAAATTAGGAACACAAAACATTTATTATGTTGCTAACTTCACTTATCTACAACGTTCATTCATTAATCAAAGGATAAGCAACTTCTTGTTTACTTGTTAACTCTTGGTTAAATTCGTTACTTAACCTAAAGCGATGAAACTGTCCCTAGGAAAACAATTCCCCAGCCGGGGGTTACGCCATTACTAATTCCAAAGCCCTTGTAAATAATTCTTTTTCCCTCAATCAGTCTAACGTTACTATTAATTTCAAGTTTAATATAAATTTTTTATGGAGCTTGTCAAAATAGGGGGAATATTAAATTCTTCATACATCGAAAGTGTATGAATAATTGACATTGAACTATGTAAAGAAATAAATAAGCCACCTTATCTTATTTCTAGTAACATTTAATGGCTGTTCGAAATTAATAGCTCTGATCAGCCTATCTAAACGTTTATCTCGATTTCGAAATGTATTGACCAGAATATTTGTCCCCGAGTTGTCATAAGATGAATGTTCATTATAGCGATATATGAGCAAAAGTTGGCCGAGTATTTGTTTAACAAACACCAAATCAACCGGTCGGAAATTATGAATATAATGCTCAATTTCGTAAAATCTATATTCCAATCTGATTAGAATCAAATGTTCAATTTCAATTGGCATTTCATGAAAATAATAATAATAGTTCCTGGAAAATTTTAATCCGATTTTATTAAATGACATTTTATATAATTCGTTTCAATGGACCGAAATAATTATTCTAAAATGTTTGTCTTAAAAAGTTTTTTTTTTTTTTCTGGCCAAGATTATTCCGGATTATAAGAAATTTTAAAATAAATTTGAAAGCATTGACAGTTTTTTAATCTCACACCTTTTTTTTCTACTTAAAGATTTTAAGTAAATAAATTAAAAATTCTTACTTTTTTTCCCCACTTACACTCACACACACATACACAACTCAGACCAAATATGACTTTAACGATACTAGTATAATATTATTATATATATATTTGAGTTCCAGGGATATTTATTTAAACCATTTGGTATCCAAATGGCTTAAATTAAATCATCGGACTCCCTGAGATCCGAACTCATGACCCTTGGTATAGACTCTACCAACTACACCACGGCCCGAGGGCTTTAAATTATAAATAAATATTATAAAAAAAATCATTTAGGTTTTGTTTAAAAAACAATTTTCAATCTTATGAGCTGTATTAGTGATCAAGAGTTGCCCGATATAAGACTGCCATTTCTTTTCTGAATTTAGAATAACATGGTTCAAAAATTAGCTCGTGCTTGGTTCCTGGGTGGCAAGCACCTAAATAACCAGATGATCTCGCTAGGGCGTATTCAGTTATTACGTAAGCAAATTGTTTGCTGTTTCGGGATCCCCTTTTGACAGACAATAATAAGCAAACCTCCAATTCTATCCCCTTGCTTACATAAACATTTAATATTTTTCCCCAGCCTGATTTGCCTTTTTTCGTTCAAAAATACTTTGTGTAGTCATAATTTTTGTTTTTTGATTCTAACACCACTGAATCTTCATTATTGTATTTATATATCCTTTTTTTTTTTATAAATGTTCTTAGAATTAAAAACCTATGATATCATCTTAAATTTCGATTCTT